>JAREIK010000969.1:453202-673202 GCA_029783825.1 Sapria himalayana | reverse complement strand
TCAATTCTCAAACTCTCTATCTTTTTCTCTCCTCTACTGACTAAATTCTTAAATTTAGCATGTTATTTTTTGCAATTGTTTTATTATTTTAATATTTACTTAATAGCATATGCTTATATATGGGATATGGTATATGTGGGGTAACTTTCAAATTATAACTAAAGTCTAGAAATTTTAGCGGATCCTTGATGTTAGAAGTGGTACAAAGCAGTGAAAAAATAATATCTATAACAAAAGAAGTTATGATACACTTTTTTTTTTTATTTTTAATTAGTTTTATAATTTATTTAATAAATAGAAATATATAACAAATATAAAATAGTGAATATAATCATAATGAATTTAAAATTAATATAGATATAGATAATAATGATAACCTTCTTGAAAGGTCTAAGAATAAAGCTAGGTTTTCTTCAATGGTCTGACCCAAACCCATTTTCCACCTAAAAACAAAAAATTAGGCAAACTTTAGTAGTTTGGAAACACTTTAAAATAATAAAAAATAAAAATTCTAGAGGAGTCATAAAAGAATTAACATTATATATAAAATCAAAAGATATATTCACATAGGTGTGCATGTGGTACTGACCACCTTAAAAGGCATATTGATTAATATACTAAAAAACATGGCGTATTAGATCTTAGACAAACCTAATTGAGTAGTGGGTTTTTCAAGTTGGATCTAGTTTAGGTTTAGCTTTGTTGAGTCCTTCATATACCATAATGATTTTGGGAGTGAAGACATGTCAAAGTCAAATTACTTATAATTATGAGTCTTTTAATTAGATTTTTAGAATATCCTAAGATAGTTAGTATTAGGCATACCCAGGCCCATAAGTAGGAATGACATAATAAAATATTACTAGCTAGAAAAATAATTAATAATTAACAAATTTAAAAAATTTTATGGTGTGGTGTCTGTGGTGTCTATGATGTCTGATATATGGATTAGTCAAGATGATTCATTATTTGTATGCCTTACCATTTATTATGTAGATTCATAATGAAAATTTAATAAAAAACTTTAAGATTTCCTGAGATTCTCTATTCTCATGATGGCTCTATAAATAAATGAGTGTATGATATAGATCTTTAGATAAAATAAATTCAAGATAAAATATTTAATATTACTTTTTATAATTCTTCAAATAATGGAGTAGTTATTAGTATGTTTGTTAGAACCATTAGATATGGGCTATTAGGTGAGTTTTTTTTATATCAGGTGCATGTGTCATGATTTAATTAACTGATAGCATTGGTAGGAATGAAAGTTGTTTCTATCATATTAAAAAAAATAAGAAATTCAATAAAATATCATAGGATGTCTAATAGACAACATGAGTTTAGTAGTCTTTGTTTATGTGTGGGTTTGAAAAAGAAAAAATTCCAAATGAATGTCATATACCATTGGAATTATACCTGCCTTATGTTGAATCATATGTTGGCTACTAACATGTAATATCAAACTATGACAATAGTAAGAGTGATGAACTTATTATTTATGATTCAGACTAGGATATATAAATTTCTTCTATGAAATTCCTAAAGATTTTTTACGGCATGATGAATATGTGTGTGTCTATATACACTCACATAAAGGAATGGGTTGAGAAGGAATGGGTTGAAAAGGATTTTTTATGAAATTTCTAAAGATTCCTAAAGATTTTCTATGAATATGTGGCTGCCTATATAGATCATAGGGTTGAGAAGGAATGGGTAGGTAATATTTCGACATACATATCCATGTGCATGAACTATGAATACTAACATAAAGGTTTCATTCATAAAAATTAACTAATTTATTTACATATTATGATATTAAATATGGTAGTTGTAGTCAGACTCTGAGTGTGGACATGGATATCCTATTCGGATATGATGACTTCTTCAATTAGTTAGCTAAGGACAAATGATGGGATGGTCCATCGAATAGGAGAAATCTATCATGGTACTTAGATACCAATTACTATTAAATCCGATTTGATTTCGATGTCACTACAAGTGATATCTTCAAATATATACATGGTGATGATGATTTACATAAGCATCTGCACTATTATATCATAGATATTGATTAATGATTCATATAATTTTTGATTTTTTTATATAATTATGATTTAATAATATTATATGGTCATTATTTTTTTATTTCTATCATCTACTTATTTCATTATGATTTATGCACTATTATTGTACTGCACTTATTATCTTATAAGTTATATTCATTTTATCATATTTTATAAATATATATCATTTAGTATATTCATCATATTATACTTTTGCTTATGAGTTGAAATGGATTTTTTTTATTATTTTATTTGAGTCGAACATGATCGCAAAGCCCAAATGCACAATGGCTAATTTTTTTTAAATTTTTTAAAGTGTAACATTTTTAAATAAATAATCCAATAACCAATTAGACTTTTTTTTTAAAAAAATTTATTTTATTTGAATTTAAAATTTTAGCCCAAAAGGCCAAAACAATATGATCCAATTCGTGCTGGCATGAAATTGGCATGGCCAAGTAATGCCCAACATGGCATGTTGGCATGGCTGGGCCACTCTTAAAAGGGTCATGGCAACACAACATGACCCATTTTATACATCTACATGCATACTAAAATAAGTTAATGATTGATCAATATAAATAACTTGAGATAAACCAAAAATTCTTAGCTCATGATCTCAGAAAATTTAATCCCAAGAATGTGAATAACTTTTCTTAAGCCTATCATATTGAATTGACTAGATAACTAGACCTTAATTGAAGCTAATAAACCCATATTATTTCCAATGAGCAATGTGTTATCAATGTGTAATACCAAGAATACCACCATGCTATTACTCTGCTTCTTATATAAATAATGATCATCTTGACATTGATCAAAGCTATAAGACTTAATGTCTTGATCAAAATGATTATTCCAACATCTAGATGTTTATTGTATTCATAAATAAATTTTTTTAATTTATACAATATGTATTCTTGGTCCTTTTCTATGGAGCCATCAAGCTGCATCATGTAGATGTACTGTTCAAAAATACATTTTTTATGTCCTTCTGTCAAATCTCATAGTCATAATGTATTATAATGGATAAAAGAATCCAATGGACTTTAGTATTTCTAATGGAAAAAAAGGTTTCCTTATAATCAATTTACTCTTTTTGAGTTAAGTCTTTTGCAATAAACCTAGTATTATAAGTCTCAATACCATCATCTATTCCTCTCTTTTTCTTATAGATATACCTGGACTTGATGGCTTTTATCCCTTTAGGTGGTTCTCATAAGATCCCAAACATGATTGGAGTGCATGGACTATATCTCTAATTTCATATCCTTGTGCCAAAGTTTTACATCTCTATATTTAAGTGCTTCATTATAGTTACTAGGATCAGTATCTATCTCATTAGGGATTCTATCATAAGAGTTTTCCAAAAGTGCATATCATATAGGTTGATAAATAACCATCCTACTATAATGAGACACTCCTCTTAGTTGTATACTTTTAGTGGTATAATATGCAAATATTGATCCTTATGAACCATTATAATCATTACACTCTATTTGTGCAATCAACATGTCAATGATAAGTTTATAAGATTAAGTATCAATAGCACCATTAACAATCCTCCCATTACAATGAAGCAATGTTATATTAGAAATATTACCCTATATTGTTTCTTTTTATATTACTAGAATTGAAAGAGTTTGGGATGGTTTTATCTCCTCTCAATTCTTCTAGAACTATCATACTTTTGGGCTTATGGCTTGTTATATAGTCTTCTTATAGGAATTAGGCATTGGTGTTAATAATGACTTTTGATCCATTGGACTATAAAACAAACTGCACTTAGTTTATCTAGGATATCCCACGAAGAAACAAATTTATATTCTTATTTCTAACTTATATGTTTTGCCTTTTAGTACATGTGCTGGGCAACACCATAAATAAATGTGTTTTAGAATATGCTTATGCTCAATCCGCAATTCAGTAGGAGTAGTAGGTACTAGCTTAGATGAGACCAAGTTCTGAACATAAGCTATTATTTCTAATTCATATTCCTAGAAGGAATCATGCATATCTAAATAACTCATTATTGATCTTACCATATCTATAAGAGTTCTATTCCTTATTTCTATCATACCATTATATTGTGGAATGTCAGGTATCGACAACTAGGATATAATCTTATGATCCAACAAGTAGTCTTGAAACTCTCTCAAGAGGGACTCGTCACCATGATCAGATCATAGCATCTTTAAATATTTTTTTAAAATGTTTCACCATTTTTTGCATATACTCTTTTAATTTCTCAAAGGTTTTGGACTTATGACATATTAAATAAATGTATCTGCACCTTGAGTAATAATCAATAGATGTGATTAAACACTTAAAAGTCACCTCTCACTTAGACAATCATGAGTCCACATAGATCAGAATGAACTAGTTCAAACTATTCTTTGGCTCTTTATCCCTTAGCTAAAAAAGATTATTTGGTCATTTTTCCTTCCAAGTAGGATTCATAAGGCTAGAATTATTTATACTTTCAATGAACCCAAAGGTCCATATTTAACCATTCTAGATATCCATTTTTGATTTATATGATCTAGGTGAAAGTGCAAAAGATATGTCTAGTTCATTTGGGAAGGTTATTTTTTCTTACATGGAAAGATGTTACTATTAATTAATTCAGCTCATTATAGTGAAAGAAAGATATGATAAATAATTTAAAGGTTATCTTTTAAAGTCATAGAATAAATAAATCTTTTATTCAAATTGATTGTTATATAACTATTGAATAAACAAGAATATTCATACTTAACCAACTAAAAACAAAAATTAATTTCTTCTGATATAAGATACATAAAGATAATTTTTCAAAATCAAAATTATATCTCTCTCAAAATAAAGACAACATCTCTCACTATAATTGTTGGAACCTTCATAGTATTGCCCATGTGAAAATCAATCTTGTCATCACTTAGTTGGCTAGTTTCCTATAACCATTGAAAAGAAATATAAACATGATTAGTGGCTCTCATATCTACATATCAGGTTTTAGTAGATACTTCTACTAAATATATCTCAACTACTAGTAAATGAGACTTACCTTGATTATTCACATTGATTAGATAAACTAGATACTACTTCTTCCAATGTCTTGAATGCTTGGAATGAAAATATTTACCTTTTGTCTTTTTCACTCTCACTTTTGACTTGGAAGCATACCTTGGAACATAAACATATTTCTAAAATTTTTTTCTCTTCGTACCTTTCGGTTTAAAAGAAGGATTTTCTACAACACAACGACGATTTGAGATAGTTTCTTGATAAGACTATCAATCGATACTAATTCTTTAAGCAATTGTGCCAGTGTCAAATCAAGTTTGTTCATATTATAGTTTAGAAAAGATTGCTTATATGAATATGGCAGTAACTAGAGAATAATATCGAACTGGGAATCAACATCAAACTCAGCTCCAAAGATCTCTAATTCATTTAGAAGACTAATTATCTTTTGAACATAAATTCTCACTTGGGTATATTTAGCCATCATAGTATGCTTCAGGTTGCTCATAGATTTTTCTCAAGTAGAATGAGTCTAATTCCAAAATATTTCTTTGAAATTAAACATCATATCATAGGTAATTTTCATGAACTGATATTGATGTTAAAGTATATTTGACATAGAAGCTATTATATATCACCATGAAATCTAATTAGTTTTTACTCATTTCTCATAAGAGACCAGGCTTCATATATGGTTTCCATTTTATGAGGTTTATCTAGGCAAAGATTTGCTAGTATAAACTTTCTCAACATTCAGAATAATATCAGGGTTTCTTTTCCAATCTATATAATTGGTTCCGTCGAATTTATTTTTTTTGAGTATTGAAGCGAATGGGTTGAAAGTCATTTTAAAAAACATAAAAAATTACAAAGCTCTGATTAGCTTTGAATTCTATGTCAAGTTTTGGTTCCCTCTACAATTCTCAAGTAAATTTATCATCAGTCTGATACAATATGAATAGCATGCCTCAATGAAATGATGTCTGTTATCCATTATTTGTTCAGACAGACCAACTCCTATTAATCTTGTTTTCTAGTCAATGAGCTAAACAATGTTAGACAAGACTAAATAGATGACTTAGCTTTTGTCTCATAAATAATTACAATGACTCAAATAGAGAGGATGTTATTATCTATAGCAAAGTGTATACCATCATATATTTCTAGACTAATTTTTCTTAATTGAATCATTGAGATGGTGAAGTGATTCATTTTAACAAACCTCTAAACTATCTCATACATAGTGGTTTGTGCTAAGTAGACCTATAAGTCAATCAATTTGAAAGGGATATGTACTAAGACTAACATGCTAACAATTCTTACAAACTAATGATGGAGACCATGAGATTCATGCTTGGTGAATTCCCTCGACCACTAAGGTATTTTAAATGATTTAGGGTTTTAAAAAATAGGATTACTAATTCCACTCAAAAATATTTATCTTAAAATATGAATTTTAATTTTTTTTCTTATTAAATAGTGGTTTGCAATTTGAAGATATGTACAAGCATTACATAAAATATATACTTTTCACTTGCAATTATCATATAAGTTGTTGCGTACATGCATCATTCCAATTATCATATAAGTTGTTGCATACATGCATCATTCCAATTCTCACATACCACTATACATATCATCACATTTAAATACAAGAACATGGCATTACATTCAGGAAAAGATAATGCCATCACATTCAAACAAGAAAACATAGTATAACATGCATCCATGCCATACCTATGTAATCACCATGCAATCATGAGCATACATATTACAATTATGTGATGATTATGCCATTACATAATTCCTAGGTTGAATAGCCTAACTATTTGGGTTTAAAACTTATTAACCAAGGACTTCTATTAAAGAAGACCTTGTTTTGGATAGAACCCCAATGGGGGATTCAATTCCAAACCAATCAAGTTGTAGGGGCTTGGGGGTAGAACCTCCAAAACTAAATTGAACAACAACAAAAATCACAAAAAAACTTGTCATGATTTCCTCCATTTATCACTACTAGCTTTATCATGGCAATGTTTCACCTCTACAAACTCCACCATGGCAATGGTTCACCAACATAAGCTCCACAATGGAAATGGTTTTCCACTACAAGCTCCACCATGACAATGGTTTGACAATATGGGCTCCTCCATGGCAATGGTTTACCACTACAAGCTCCACCATAACCATTTCTCCCCACTATAAGCTCTATAGCAGCCATTATTCTTCTTAGTTACAGAAGACTTAGCTTATTCTAAATTTATGAAAATTAATTACACACTGTGCGATGACAAAACCACACAAATCAAAATGCAAAATTACAACTCCAAAATCAATAAGCATTGACACATTCATAAGCACATCCAAATGCACATTCAAATGCATCCAAACAAACATTCAACCAACCTAAATAGTTGGGCAATAATATTTGATTACTAGAGGATAGAATGCCTCTGTTATAATTAAGGACATCAATCTATTCATCTACTAATATTAGAACATGATTAATTTACACTTGATATCACAAACACTGCTATGATACCATTGTTAGATTTTTATTAAAAAATATTTGTGGATATTACATGTAAACTCATTTGTTTACAATTATATTTTCTTAGAAAAAGATTAAAATAGAATCATTTAATGAATACCTTAACTAGTCATGATGTCGTCGTAAGTTGAAACTATCTCACATGTCGTCAGCTCCTCCATCATGATGAGAAAGAAGATGCACAATAAATTGTGAGCTCTTATTAATTTATTGAAATTATAAATAAAATGCATGTCACACCACTTTACAAAAATGATGTGACATGTCCCTATATTATAATTTATTGAAATTATATTAAAGATCTTATTAATTTATTTTATATATATATAAAATCAAATAATTAATTTCAATTAATAAATTTAATTAATATAATTTTAATCAAATTAATTATCCTAATTTTATATACACACATACTTTAAATAAACTAAATCTTCAATTATAACTCTTATGTTTCTTATGGTATTAGATTAGGAGATTGAAAGGGCCTTAGCATAAATAAGATTTCGAGCTCACAATATAAATTATATATATTTATATATATATATATCATAATTCACATTAATTATAATTCATACTACTATAGAATCATAAATTACACTCCCTCACTTATTCTAAACAACTCAACCCTTTTTTATTCAATGCTTATTCAACTTCTTCTGTTAGGTTTATAGATACACATTAATTGAATTAAATTACTAAAAATTCATTTCAATAAATCTCTTATATATTACATTGAAACATTTCACTTAACTTATTCGATATATTGGATCAAAATTCACCTATAGAGTTTGGTAATATCAAAAATTATAAATATATTTAAGGGGATATCATCAATATATTTTATTGGGCATGGATTTCATTAATAATTAATATTCATCATATAATTGATAAATTTATGTAGCTCACCAAGTTTTTTGATCTAGTTATAAATCTCATTGTTTAATAGTCAAAATAACTATTAACAAGTATGCATGTTTATCAATTATTTTACAAGTCAATACAAAATAATTATATCTTTTTGGTCATTTTCAATGCACATAAGTACTCTAGCAGAAGAAATTAAAATTTTACCATTCCCTACAGTCAAGATAGACCTACTAAAATTTTTTACTACAATCTTACTAATAAAGTATCCAACTTCATATAGATTATAAATAATAAACTTATATTCTACAAAAATAGATGATTTGATCTTCCATATATAAGCCAAAATCTATGCACCAAATCATCTACTATATAGAATAAAGGAGGGATATATTTTTAATTTAAATACAATCTCAACTCATTATAATTCTAAAGAAAATCAAAATGAATCCAACAATTAAAAGGATAAAAAAATAAAATTAGCTTTCATTATATAATTATTCCAATAATCTACTACTTAGACTTAAATCTATGATGTTATGCATCTTGCTCTCATTCCTTCCACATGGCATTCATGGGTTTTAGCTAGAAAGCTTCTTGTAAATGGATCCACCAAGTTGTTTGCTGAAGCTACTTTGGTCATCACTATCTCCTTTTTTCATTATATCTCTAATTAGATGATATTTATGCTAAATGTATTTTGTCTTTTTCTAGGTTCTAGGTTCCTTTGAATTAGCAACTACCCTACTATTATCACAATAAAGTATAATAGAAAATTGCATAGAAGGAATAACTTTTCAATCCATCAAAATGTTTTTCAGTGATGCAACCTCCTTGGCTATCTCTAAAGCTGACATATATCTGTCATAGGTTTGAATCAATAATATAAGATTACTTGATACTCTTTCAACTTATGGCTCCACTTCACGATAAGGTAAGGATTGCTCTATTGATATACCAACATATAATCTCTAGTCCTTTTTAGGTACTTGATTAAGTATTTTCTACTATTCAATGTTCTTTTCCTGGATTAGATTGATATCTACTACAATGGCTATGCAAAAGTAAATATTAAGTCTAGTTCAAAGTATTGCATACATCAAGCTTCCTACTATCAATGCATAAGGACATGTCATCATTTTTTTCTATCTTATTGGGTATTTTGGAACACTGATTTTTTGAGAGAAAGATTCCATGTATGAAAGGAAGAAACCCTTTCTTAGAATCATACATGCTAAAATGAGTCAATATCTGATCAATATAAATAGTTTAAGACAAACCAAATATTATTTACTTGTGACCAGCTTCTCCATAGTTTATCATATTGAATTAACTAGACAATCAGACCATGATCAAAAACAACAAGCTCATAGAATTTTCAATGAGTAATATGTCATCAACATGGAATACCAAGAATATCACCATGCTACCACTATACTTCTTATACACACAATACTCATCCAAATATTCATCAAACTCTTAAGACTTAATGGTTTAATCAAAATGAGTATTATAAGATCTAGATATTTTTTTAGTCTTAATTAGACTTCTTTAATTTACACAACTTCTGCTCTTGGCCATTGTCTATAAAACTATCAAGGTACATCATATAGATGTATTTTTCAAGATATTATTCAAAAATATTGTCTTAATGCCAATCATATAAATTTCATAGTCGTAATAAGTTTCAGTATATAAAAGAATTCAAATAGACTTCAGCATCGCTATTAGCAAAAAAGTTTTCTCATAATTGTTTTCCTATTTTAGAGTAAATCTTTTTGCAATAAGCCTAGTCTTATAAGTCTCAATATTACCATATGTTTCTCTTTTTTTTATTTATCCACTTACACTTGATGAGTCTTATCCATTCAGGTGGTACCCTAAGATCCTAGACATGATTGGAGTGCATCTATCACATCTTTGATTTTATAGTTTTTTTCCAAAGTTCTGCATCTTTATTTTTAACTGCTTTATCATTGTTGTTGGGATAATTAACTACCTCATCAAGAATTTTATTATAAGACTTTCCGAACATTCTATCATGTAAGTTGAATAATTTTCCCACTACGAGGAGACACTCCTCTCAATTATATACTTGGTGGTACATTGTGCAGATAGTAATCCTATTGAACTATTATGATCATTGCCATCTGATTGTGCAACCAGCATGTAAATGATAGGTTTATAAGGTTTGTATCAATATTGCCGTTAATAATCCACTCATTACAATTTGGCAATAAGATATCTAGAATATTTCTTTGCAGTGTTTCTTATTGTATTACCAAAATTGAAAGAGTTTGAGCTAGTTTATCTCCTCTCAATTCTTCTTGAACAATCATACTTATGGCTTGTGACTTGTCATATAGTCTTCTTCTATAAATCAGGCATTGATGTTAATAATGATCTTTTGATCTTTTAAACTATATTTTGATATGTAATATCTTATTATATTTTCAAAAGTTTTTGTGAAATTTTATCAATTTCATTTTTATTTTCTACATGCAACTTAGTTAGACTTTTCTTTCCCTGATTTTAAGTTTGGGATTGAGATATCAGCTTCTTCATTTTCATTCCACTTCTCAATGTTATAATAGCTTCCACTTCATAAAATTTGGTAGGTCATTCACTTGAACTTTCCACCTCAAGAACTCTTCTTGAATTCAATTGAGTTTGAAATTGTAACTACCCATCCTATTGCATTGAATGAGAATATATATGTCTCAATATATAATGTTTCATATTATCAATCTCTTGAGAGAGATGATTTTGTCAACTACCAATCTCTTTTTTGAGAGTATTCTTCATATTTTTCACCTATTGATTGGATTGAATATTGATAGACTATTTTTTTTGCTATACATTCTTTCTCCACTTTTGATTAAGTTCATCACTATTTGTTCTGCCAAAGTGGATTTTTGAGTAGTATACATTTTTGAAGAGAATTGGATTTGATTGTTACTCCATGAAAAGTTTGGTTGGTTCTTCTAACTAGAATTGTATGTGTTATCATGTGAGATATTTTAAAGTTAATTAAAATTCTCAGTGAAATTTTCATGATCATGGAAGATCTTTCTTTTCATCAGTAGATAAAAATACTTTTCCTCCACTTTTCTACCCAATTGATAGGTAGATCTTTCTGTTCAAACTTATACGGTATTTCAACATTATTACATATTTAAGCCTCATAGTTTCTAAGCCCTTCAATCTTATAGCAAAGGAATTTATCATTACTCTCATATATAACTCTTCATTCAAGTTAGACATATCTCCCCTAGTAGTATACTTTTTGAAATTCACCACAAATCATTTCATCTCAACTCTTTTTATACATCAGCCACATAACACAAAAATCAATATTACACATAGTTTCCAATAATTATTTCATTGATTATGACATCCCTTTCTAAATAATTTATTAGCAGTGTCAAATCCTTGGTAAGGAAAAAAGTTGTAGAACTTTTTTTTCGTATTGCTCATATGATTAATCAAAAAGAACATCTTTAAAACTATAATTGTAAATCACTCTATATTCAAATACTTTTTGGTCTCAATGAATTAAATGAAGTATTTGTCCCATCCTTCAAAGTCATGTGAAAAAAAAGTCTTCAATCACATCAAATCAATTATTGTCAACCATATTCGAAAGGTTTGACACACCCTCTAAAAATCTTTCAAATGTAAATAAAAATTTTCTTCCTCATTCTAACAAAATATAATAAGAAATTACGTAAAATATGGTCGGATAGTTATATGTTTGTTTGGTTACATATTACAAGAAAACATACTTCCTCTACAATGTACAAATTATCTTTCATGGTTAAATATATATTATGATTCTCTTCATACTTCTATTTTGAGCATGTTCACATTTTTCTCATTGATCCATCATTTAGAAAAAACACTCCATGCATAAATTTTCAAAATAATTGAGGAATTTTCCTTCAATTTTTTGGATGTTATGAATCTAAGCGTAGCATGCCAATTCGAGATCTAAATATTAACAAAATAAAAAGAAAATCAATAATTATTCTAACACTTTGAACCTAATGATGACAATGATGTTATTTTGATCATGTGCTCCTATGTGAGGTCAAAAATAATATTAAATATAACTTTTATTAAGGATAGTCCATGCACAATTAAGGATTACATAACATGAAATCTCATAATATATGGGTTTAGGATCCTCAATTAAGTAAGATTAACTTAGGATAGGAGTAAGGAAAGAAAAACAAATGTAAATTTGGTTGGCAATTGAAGTATTGAATATTTTCACAAGAGATTATAAAGTTCACTCGATTCTAGGATTTGAAATGTGAGGATTAGATGTTGATCTTAAGTTTTTTAATTTGAAAGATACAAATTCAATGGCTGATTAAGTTAATAAATTTATATGTTTATATATTAGAATCAAATCCCCAAATTAGTTAAATAATTTCTAAAGGTTAAATTCGTAGTTTGTCAATTTAGTTTACATAATCATAGATAATAGATAATATCTTATAGAAAATAATAGATCTGATAATAAGCATTCATATCTTAGTAGGAAGGTAAATGATATTCATTCGATATAATCTTTGAAAAAAACCTAAGGACTAACAAAGTAGTGTGAAATCATAAATGTGTATTTTGGAACTCAAAACCTTAGTTACCATAAATCATATGCCTAAATCATTTCTTTACCCAATAAAAATATAAGAAATATGATGTGAATACTTGGTCCCTAAGTTACTTTTAAAAGATTCTTGTCAATTATAAAATCTAAAATCCAAAAATTGAAACTCATTGCCATAATTTTAGGTATCTATCATTGGTTGGTTGTGATGATGATTCCATCAATAAGAGATGTTGCTTGAGAAATTTACTGCTATCACCACTATTAATCTTCATGTTTGTTTAATGCACTTTTGGAATTGAAAAATGTGAGCTGGCAAAGGAACCTTTTCAATTTGGTTTTGAGGTAAATACAATTTAAATTTTTGAGATGGAAGGGTAAAATTGATATTTTATAGAGAGAACAAAAAAATGCAATTAGGGTTTTGGAAATTGGGCTTTTTGGGATTTTTTTCAAGTTAGGATTTTGAAGTGCTTGAATAGAAGGAAAGTGTATAAAATTATGACTCTTGGTTTGAACTTGATAAAAATTAAATATGAAAATTTATTTTCCAAAATTAGTGTTTTGAAAATTTAGGAATTTTTTGGGGGTCTAGTAACTTTAGTTAGATGAGGATTCAGGAATGACTAATTATGGGGCGAATATATGAAATTTAGGCTCCTTGTTGAAAATTAATGAGAATTTAATTTGGAAATTTAATTTCCCAAATAAGAGTTTCAAGAATTTAAAATTTTAACTGAATTGAATACATTTTATACCCAGTGTTATGATAGGAAAATGTTAGAGGGATATGAGACATGCTAATTCAATTTGGAGGAGAAAGATGAGGCAGCTTCATATTTCCTATCATGTCTTCCCTCAAATGGACACCCAATTCATGCTATAATGCTTTAGGAGAAAATAGATCAAGAGGTTGGAACTTCACACACCCACCCAAAATACTAATCGAATGCTCCAAAATCAAAATCAAGGCCATGAACAAAGAGAAAAAAAACTTCAATTCATGGTTCAATGTTTTTCATATTATAAAACAAATAAAGACAGTGTCATGACTTTGTTATTATGCTTAAATTTTAGGAATAGACAAAGTTTCAAAATCTCATTGGTTTGGAGTCTCTCATCCAACTAGTTTCACAAGTATATGGTCAAACTTGTAGTAAAATAGACTTCTATATAAATATTAATCTCATAATAATTATGTAGGTAATTTGATCGACCAACCATTAGTCAACTACTGCTCTACTTGAGAGGATAAGATTGAATTTTAATTAAGATTCTTAAATTCTAGTGTTGGTGCATTCTATTAAAAATAATGGCTTATTTAAATAGTTTGAATATGATTGGGCTTGGTTAAAAAATAAAAGTAGGATTATTGTGGAAATATCTTATGCCCTATTGGCATACAAGGTGGTTTATCAAATATTAGGCTCTCCCTAATTATGGTCCCATCTTAGTTATCCCCCAAGTAATTTACTATTGAAACAAAAAAATCATCTATGCTTGAAGGACATCCATAAGTCCATACCTTTTAGGTAACTCGTCAACTTTCTTAATAATTACTTTATAGGTACATTTTTAATTTTCAATATTATATATCATATAGATATACATTAATGTGGTAATAAAAATATTTATATTTTTGGCTTCATAAGTATCATATATACTAATACAATTAGCATATGTTTTCTTCTAAATCTCACTAGTAGTAGTCATACAATAAAAAGTAACTCATAGAACTAAAACTACCTTATGAGTCACTTCCAATTGTGCATGTCTTATTACTTGTCAATATCTACCATGATGACAGATTACTGTCACACTTAAGGAAAAACCAAAAAGAAAATATTTTATAAAAATACTCACATCAATTGAGGGTTAGTTCTTTTGAGACTTGCACAATGGATCGACTTATAAAAGTATTCATATTTTAGGCTTCGTAAGAGCCTTACTTATATGATTAACATAGCTCAATGTTGTTGTATATAGTTTGTTTTGATAAACTATTTTGTATAACCAAAATGTTTTCTATTTCAATATTTTTAATGTTAATACAAGAAAGAAAATACTGAGAGGTTGAGTATGCAGCAATACCATTCGAGTGAGCCAAAGAAATTTTTGCTATACAAAATGCGACCCATTCGAGTGATCCTACTCGCTCCTTTTAATTATACTGCAAAACTACTAATATAAATATATATTTTCTGTTTCTATTTTATCTCTCTGCTATATTTTTCTCAGTGGAACTATTTCTTTTTCGTCTCTCTCTCTTCTATGCATGATTTTTTTTCCGATTGTTGTTCACATACTCTTAAGATATTAATTTGGTTATAATCAGTAAACACATAAGTATTTTTCTAGTGGATGTAGCTAGTCATTCTAAATGACTAGTGAACCACGTTATATCTATATTTCTGCTATGGTATTTGGATTGTGGATATATAATATATTGTGTTGTGAATTTCTGGTTGTTTTGTATTCACCTGAGATAAAATCACACACTATAAGAAAAATTAACCAACAAATATCAAGTTTTAATGTATAGGTTTGTCTCATGCATCATGATCAGAAGAGCTGCAACTTCCTTCCTACCATTATGTGTGAATATGCTTCATAGCTTACATATTAATATCCACCATAATAGTATGCACTAATATATCAATAATAAAATCCTAATTTCAATTCTACATAATTATCATATCAATCAGATATAACCCACAACAAAATCAAGATACTAAATTCATTCATAAAGCATTCATCATACAAAATAAAATATAACAACCTAACACCTCAATTTACCATGACATTAGGGATGAATTCACACAAGATAATTGGAGATATATCTCATAGAATTGTGGGTTCCCAATAATAAGCCCCAAGAGTGTCTATAAATCAAATCCTAAATACACAATACTTGGTTGTTCAACTCATAATTTTTTTAAGGTTAGGTCAAAATTTATAGCCACACCCATTGGAGTTTATGCTTGTTCCTTGAATTCTCCATTTACTCATGAATGTATCCTAGGTTTTGATGAAATTTAACTCCCAAAATCTTTAGCTTTCATTGTGTTTCTCATACACTAGAATTAACTTCATTTTTCTCAATTTTTTATTTTATACTCGAGTGGTTGGGTGCAAACTTTAAGTCGAAATGTGTGACTTGTTAGTAAAAAGTCAAAGCTTTAATCTATTTTTAACTTTTGAATTTCATGGAATTGTGAATGACCATGACAACATATTTTGTCTCTGGAACACATAGTTGTAGTACTAAAAATAGGTGATAGCTTTGGCTCTTCTCTTTTATTAGATAGTCATAGTATTGGGAATAGTCATGACTACTCATTTCATTTCTAGAATATAAAGTAATAACAATGAGAATGGGTCCTACTCTTTCTTGAATCAGATGATCATGAAATTGAGATTGACAATGACTACATAGTTTGTCTCTATAACCCAAAGTCACGGTGCTAAAAATAGGCAATCATTTTGGACATTTCAATATAGTAGAGAGTTGTGACCATTAAAATGACTATATCTCAAGTATTTCTTTCTAGGACATTTTGTAGCTAAAAGTCATGGTGTTAGGAATAGCACTATGACTTTTGCTTTGAACTTTTTGGCTTTATAATGAAAAAGTCATAGTTTTGGAGGTTTGTCATAACTTTGAGTACTAGTTGGATACCTAGTTATTTTGATGAGAAATTAATATCACAACCATAAATATTATTATGAGCTAGTATGATTCTAACTCCAAGAAAGTTGCATAATTTATAAAGAATATATTGTACAATGAAACAATTCTATCAATGAGATGGAAAGTCATGTTGTACAAAGATTATCATGACTATTTGTGTAGTATTTTGGCCAAGATAAATATTGAATCTACCTTATAGTTTAATGAGGTATAACAAATTCATAACATAAAGAATGTTACAAATTTCTTGACTCCTCAATAATCTAAGTCACTATTTCACACTAAAATTACATAATCTTTCAAAACCCATAATTTAGTGAAATGGTTTATTTTAAAACTCATTTATATGCACACATATCATGAATAATCACAAAGATACTTAGTTTTATTTGGTATTTGGCATACCGAATAAATTTTCATATTAAAATAATTACTCATCCCTGATCAATTACTCCCCTCTATATATAAGAAATTTCATTCCATTAGTCTTCCATTAGATTTTGCAATGACTAGGTTTTAGTATTGTAGTATATTTAAATAGTGGGGCTTCTTATTTTTATGGACATATAAATGAATTGTAGTGGGGTTTGAATTTAGGGACTAAATTTTGTTAGTCTAATTGAATTTTGTGTGACTGGGTTCATTTATTACAACACATCATTTAAAAAAATTATTGGGTTGCCTTTCAAGTAGTATTATATTTAATATCCAAAGCTAGATTAATAAAAAGCTATTACCTCCATTAGTGATCCTAACTATATATCCAGGCTAACTTCATTGTATAATCTCGTACTTCCTCTTTTTTTCCTGAACTTTCTTTTAGAAATTAACAATACTTCATATTTTTTCATATGGAATTCTTTCTTTTCTTTCTTCTTCTCAGGATGTCATAATTTTATCAAGAGACATGGCTTCATCTTTGTTGGGTATCATGACTTTATGGATGCCCATGACTTTTTGTTTGGCTATACTTTTAGTTTTTTCTTTTGTAACTCCAAAGTCATTGCATTAGGTTTTACCATGACTTCTTGTTGGGTTCCTTTTTCTATTTGAAACTTCAAAGTCATTGTTGGGTTTTGCCATTACTTATTTCTTTTGTTTCTATTTCTCCAAGTCATGGCATTGGTCAAAACCACGACTTCTAGTGTTGTCTCCATTTCTTTTTCTACTTCTTTTGGATTTTCTAGAATTATTGTTGAAGAAATGTAATTATTCACCCTTTGCCCATTTACTTTGAATTATACTCCATTTTCTAATTTCGCTATGATTACCCCATAAGGAGTCAATTCCATAATTACAAAGGATACATACTACCGAGACTTTAACTTTACTTATAATAACTTAGTTGAGAGTTGAAAACTAATACATTTTCCCCCTATTTTGAAATCTCTCCTTTGTAAATTTTTATCATGCCCTATTTTTGTTGTATGTTTATAATTTCATGGATTGTTGTAATCTTCATTCCTTGATTTTGCTATTTCACTCATTTGCAGAAGTCTCCTTTCTTTTGTATTCTTCATATCTTAGTACAATTACTTAATTGTCCATCTTGCTTAATATTCACATTCTATTGGCAAAAGAAAAGCCTTATTTAAGGCTAGTCAATAAGAAGACATCCCCAATGGGGTTGTAAATGTGGTTCTAAAAGCTCAAATCACTTTTTAAAAACATTGAGGCCAATCTTTTCTAGATGGGTTAACCATCTTTTCCAATATCTTTTTAATCTCTCAAATTTGATTATCTGATTTCTTATTTGTTTATTAATGATATGGAAGTCTCTTTTTATGTCAGTCTCATGCTTCATCAAATACAAACTAAACGATCAATTACATAAGTGACTTGCATCATCACTGATGATACATCTCGATGTTCAAGCTAAACCTATGAAGATATTTTTACATAAGGAACACAGTTACTTTTATGTCAATTTCTACACCACTACTACTTCCACACATTTTGATATATAATTTACTATTAATATGATGCATTTTTTCCCACAATATGCAAGAAAAGGGTTTATAAAGTTAATTTCTCATATATAAAAAAGGTCCACTTCAAGAATAAAATTTAGTGGTACTATTACATGTTTCCTGGATATATTACTCAATCTTTGGCATCTATCATACTAGCATATCATGTTTTGAATATCTCATAATAATAAAGTCCAAAATTCTCTCCATATGGTGATTAGTGACATTTGAGGATGATTATTACTTATTCATATTGGAGCATAAATCATCTTATGATTTGATAGGCGCATCTTCTAAATAATAATTGATCTACATGTAGATAATTTCTCATGTTGTACAATATTTTTTTGCTAATATTTGAAAGGGGGTAAGATAGTACTTATTAAATAGTTAACTAAATCATCATACCAGGGTAGTATAGCCTTTACCATCAAAGCTAGCTAATCCGAGAAATCCTCCAAATTTTCAACTTCTCTCATTTTTTGTCCCTAGATTACAATTATGATAAATTGTTGGATATTGCATTATCACTATCTTATATATCTTAGATTTCTAGATCAAATTCTTAAAGAAGATATCACAACTATCTTATAAATCTTAAATTTCTTTTTTGATGATTGTATAATTCAACTAGGCTTCATTCAAGGTCCAATTGGCATACAAAATTACCTTAAAGATGTCTCTTTTTTTTGTCCCAATATGGCTTCAAACTCATAAGTGCTTGCCTCACACTTGATAAAAAAATGGTTCTACCTATTATGGAATAGTCAAGATTGGGCTTTTGATGAATTTCCTTTTCAATTCTTCAAAGGCATCGATATGTATTCTTGATCAAAATCAAATTGTTGGGTCTGCCCGAGTTGGGCAAACTAGTTTTTTTTATTTTTTTTTTATTTTTTTTTGAAGGCATGGAGCATGATAGACAAATACATAAGATAAAATTCCATGTGCCATTTTATTTAAATAAATAAATAAAAGGTTTTTAAAACTATACAAAAATGGAACCATTTTTTTTTTCACAAAGAGGGCACATGTAGTCCCCTCTTGGATGGGGTAGTGCCACCTAGTATTTTAAAAAACAAAGCTACATATGATGGACTATGTTTGAAAAATAGTGTGCACGATATTGATGTTAGTAATGGTGCTCAATATCTATTGTATGGGTATTATATTTTGATTATTTGTGAGAATTAATTATTATTATTATTTGCATATTTATTATATATAATATTCTTGAATAATATTATTAATTATTCTAAAAATCCCTAATCAATTATTATTATGGGAATAACAATGAATTAAGATTAGTATAAATTTAATTGATATTCATGGGATGAATATGTGTATGAGATATATATTAAATTTATATCTATTTATTGAGAATAAATATTGGACAGACCCATCTTGAGATTAATATATGGATCAAAGTTATAAATTAATCTCTAATAATTGTATCATTAAATCCGTTTACCTGAGATTATTGTAGTTCTCATCATAAAGAATATTATGTTTTGATATAATTAAATATTATCTTTAATCAGATGACTATAAAGGTTATACTTGAACATAATAAGAATTATGTAGTGAGATATGAGTGATTAAGATAGAATTTGTCTCTCTTAGTATAAGAGAGATATATCTGGGTTCCATCAATAATTAAGACTGAAAAATGCATATCCGTGCTCAAATAAATTGATAGAGATTAAGATCATTTGTTTAGTCAGTCTAATTGGGTTTCAAGTAATCAAAGATAGAATGATGTACGATTGACTTTGTCCATGTCTTATATTCTATCAAGATATCATGAGATAAAAGGATTATATCATTAGTTATATTAAGGTTATCCCGGATCATGAGTTTTTCACTTAACTTGAGTAGTAATGTCTTGTTAGAGTCCACTTATAACTTGTAGGATCAAAATATGATTTAGGCTTACTGCCAATGTTAATTGATATTCATTCTATGTAGTAATTTTAAATGATGAGATTATTTTAAATTACAAATAACAATTAGTTGTTATTTAAAATCAAATTTAATTTTAAGAAAGTTTAAATTCATGATTTAAATAAATAATTAATCTATTATATTTCCTTATTAAATAAAGAAATAATATGTAAAGAGTTTTTTAAAAGAGTTTTAAATATAAAATAATATATATATAAATTTGTTTTCTTATCTAATAAGGATTTGAATTTAAATTGTTATTATTTAAAAGAGTTTTAAATATATATTTAAAACTCATTTTTGACTTAAACCCTAGCATATTTGTGTGTGTGTGTGTGTGCCACATATATTTTTCAAGTCATCATTTTTTTCTTAGAGAACAACCAAACAGAGAAAAAGAAATGAAAACCCCTAATTTCATCTTGAGAAGATGAATTTTAACTAGCATTCAACAAGATTTTTTATTATTTATTTGTGTGTGGATATTTGTAGAGGGTGGTCATTTTTTAAAAAGGCAGCACCTCTAAAGATCCAAATAAACTAAGAGAGGATAGACATAGATTTTGAAGGCTTAACGGATTAAGCTATAAGAGACAAGTTTTGTTGACCATTCCTTCATATTTTTATGAAATGTATGTGATCCTTGGTGGGTTAGTGGATAAAAATTATAAATTCTTTTGCGTTTATATTCCAATTAGATTAGATATTCTCCCCAAGGTCCTAATAATTGAGAGGGTATTTTTGGCATAGTTCATTTTTCTACATGGTGTGCATTTTATATAGGGTGTGAATTTCTATGTGTGCATTTCTATCACTTTCTTTATTTTCTAGTTGTGAGTTCTAGAAACTAGGGCACAATAGTTTTTCTTTATGTGGTTGTATTTCTTTAATATTGAAGTTAAAATATCAAAATTATAAAGAAATTTTGATATTGAGGTTAAAGATAATAATGATATGACGATGAATGATTGATGACGTTTCATTGCCACTTGACACCTGATGGTTGACGATTGTGAGATTGCAACACTTTTGCTATGCTTATGAGTTATGCCTGATTTTGATTTTTTATTTTGATGTATTGTATTATACTTATTTTTATTTACATTGTATTAGCCATTTGGCTTGGTTTGACTTTTTCATTTGATTTAAATTTTTATTCATATTTACGTATTAATTATTTTATATTTTATTATTTCATATATAAATTCTAATTCTAATAATCAACTAATTAATACAAAATTAAAACAAATAATATAAAAATAAAAAACTTTTAAACTATTAAAAATTTATAATTTACAATTTAAAAATTTTTAAACATTATATATTTTTTAATTACATAAAAAATAAAAAAAAATATTTAAAAAATTATTTTTTAAATTGGTCCGTACATGCCTGACACAACACGATAAAAACCCAGCAATGCCTATGGTCCTTGTCAAGTCTGGCCTTGAAGAAACCATGCCGAGCCAGACACTATATGGTATAGTAATCCTATTGGGCCTAGCCCGACATATGATTGAAGATGACTCATAAGGTGGTGATTAGCCTATAAGTACTTTTTTTCTTATGAATACCACTAGTGATATTTAAGAGAAAACATATATTAATTATGTGAGTATATTAGTTTTGAAGCTAAAAGTACAAATACTTTTATTACCACATCAATATACATCTATAAGACATGTTAGGCTAGAAAATATTAATGCACATATAAAGCAACTATCAAAGGTAGTTTATAAGTTGCCTAAATAGTATGGACTTATGGATGACCCTTGAGCATAGACAATATATTGTTTCATTGCTAAAGTACCAAGGGAATTACTACAAGTGGACCATCATAAGATAGAGAAATAATTAATAACCACCTTGCATGCCAACATAACACTAGGATATTTTTTTAATAATCATATATTCATTCTATATCCAAACCCAATAATATACAAACTATTTAGATATATCATCATACATAATGGAAAGCACCAAATCTAAATTCTAAAAATCTTACCTAAAACTCAATCTTGTCTTTTCAAACAAGAGTAGTAGTTGACTGATAGTTGATTGATAGAATTGCCTTAACAATTCCTATAGGATCAATATCTAGATGATAAGTTTACTTTACTACTTGTATGACCCATATACTTGTAAGACTAGTTGGATGAAAGACCCTGACTCAATATAAATTTGGTACTTTGCTTTATCCTAAAATTTGGATATTATAACAAAGTTACAATAAGTTTTTGGTATCACCCCTGAGGATTGTTTAGATTGATCAGTCAACTTTAGTTGATGTAGTTATCTTTGAGAAATGATAGTTCTATTTTTAGTAATTTAAATTTCAATATCTTGGTTTTGTATCTTGATCTGTATTGCTTAACTTGCATTACTTATTTATATCTTTTGTTAGTGATTTATTTTTAGCCACCAATCAACAGAGTAAAACTCTTGGACTAAGATGATACCCAGGACCTAGAAAAAAATAAAATCCAAAAAAGAACTTTGGGAGAAGAAGTGAACACGTATCACCCAATGTATATATACGATGAAGTCTATTTTTGACCAAAGTATGACTCCTATCTAGTATCCCATGGCAACCCAAATTGGTTTAATTATAAAAATATGGTGAGCTTTGGAGATCTAAAATATGATAGACATGAAGTGATGACTTATAAGAATGGTGTCTAGTGTAAATTTGTTCTAGGGTTGGAAGATATTATTGGGTATAGCCAAAAGAATTTAGGAAATGGTAAAATTGAGAATGAAGATGAATGAGAAAAAATTAGTAGAATTGATAAAAATCTCATTACATAATAGTGTAGATATGGAAATTAAAGGCAAAGGAGATGAATTGAAAAATGTCATGACTTTCCTAGTGGTCTCACATAGTGCCATGATTTTGGAGTTGTAGAAAGAAAATATTAATATTGTGACACCTGAAAAAGTCACAACTCTAGAGAAGAAAGTCATGACTTATCTCAAAACCATGGAATTCATGAGGTGCACACTATTGACAATGTGATGACTTTTGAGAAAGTCACAACAAATGAAGAGAAGTTTTTAGAAGATTGGAAAACTTTAGACAAACTGATTCTAAAGATGCTACCAAATCATTCTTTTTATGTTTTTTTTTTGAGAAAGACAAGATAAAACTAATTATTATTTCAGTAGGGTTAAAAAAAGAAATGGACATAAAGATGGTAAATTTTATAAAAAAAATTTGTAGGTACTATTATGTGATCACTCGAAGATATCAAAAAAAAAGTCCATCAATATGCTTGCATAAGATTTTTATAGAGGATGATGTGAAGCCAATAATTGAGCACTAATGAATGCTAAATATCATAATGAAAGATGTGGTAAAAATAGAGATCATAAAATAACTAAAGGTATGAATCATTTATGTGATATCTAATTGTCCACGAGTGAGTCTAATTCATCTTAGTTCAAAGAAGGAAGGATTGATTGTAGCCAAAACTATAATTGATGAAATGATTACCATACTTGCAATAACTAGATTGAGATTATGTGTTGATTATCAAAAATTATGTAAGGGGACAAGAAATGATCATTATTCACTTCCATTCATGGATAAGATATTAGATAAAATCTTATCTCATTCATTCTATTATTTTTTTGGATTAATATTCAAGAAACAATCATATTCTCATTGATCTAACATATCAAGAAAAAATGATGTTCCCTTGTCGATATAGGACTTTAACATTTAAGAGAATGCCATTTTGGCTTTGTAATGCTCCAAACATATTTCAGATGTGCATGAATGCTATTTTTTTCAACCTTAATGAAAAAATTATAGAAATATTATGGATGATTTCTTCATATATGGAGATTCTTTTGAAGTAACATAAGGAGTGAAAAAAGCATTCTCAATTAGTAAAAATTTCACTACATGCTTAATGAAGGAATCATACATGAATATATAGTGTCAACCAGAGGATTGAAAGTAGATGATGCAAAGGAATGAAAAGTTTCCTTGGGCATGTGACATTTTACCTAATATTTATCAAAAACTTCTCTAAGATGGAGAAACCACTATGCAAACTCTTGGAGAAAGATATGATGTTTGTGTTGGGGTAAGACATTTAAACTATGGTTTTTTTGAAACCACAAAGTAATAGGAATGATGATTGATTAATTAAACAATATAAGCAAAACAAAATCAACAATCCAAAATGAAGAAAAATCTCAATATAAAAATTCTGAAAAATATAATCTAGTGAAAATAAAATTCAAGCAACAACAACATCAAATCAAACAATATATGCTAAGACTTTTTCACACGTACAAGAAGTCTATGAAGCACACTATGCTCAAAAATTATATTTTGGACCAAAATATATTTTCTAACTATAAAACCTTAGAACTCAAAAGTATAGTACAAGAACTCAAAAGCTACTCTTTGGGTGATAGGGTCGATTCGTCAAATTTACAGCCCAGAATCAACAATATGATGGAATCATTATTACTGGATCAAAGAGGAATTTCTGTTCGTAGCTTTCAAATCCTTAAAGTTGTCCAAGCTTTCCTCACGACATAAAATCTTACACACATATAAAAACAAAAACCAGCAGAATCTACAATATACACATTGAATTATAAATAAGTCATGATCATACATATAATCTACACACACAATGCACAAAATAAATTACACATCATTGCACATATTGGACACACATATTGCAATTTTAATACAATCACATAGATAAATTATGATATTCAAACTAGTGAGAGAGAGAGAGAGAGAAATTAGTGTGCCTTAGCTTCTGGAACTCAAAATTAGAAAATAAAGAATGTGGAAGAAATGCACACACATAAATACTCACTGTACAGAAAATGCACACCTACAGAAAAATGCACATACACTAATTTTCACACAAAGTACATCGCATTTTGATCTAAAAAAAAGACTAGATTGGGGCACTCCCCAAACTAAGTGGACATCATGCATGCCCTCTTTGAGAAAATATGAATGTTTCCATTTTTGCAAAGTTTTACACAACTTTTTATTTATTTATTTTAAACTAAACATGAGATTTTATCTCATGTACTTGGTCTACCATGCTCTATGCCTTCAAAAAAACAAAAAAAAACAAAACAAAACAAATAAAATGGTCTACCCAACTCGGGCAGACCCAACAAATCTCTCAATCTACCCTATGCGGGAAGACATATACAAGCACATAACTTAAAGAAGTCAAACTTTGCCTACGATGATGATTTCATGAACCTATTAGCAATATTTTTATTCATGTGTATTTTTTTTAAGTACAACTTACTTTTAATCTAACACATCTTGTATTTAGTGATATTGGACATCAATGTGCTTTAACCTACTAGGAAAGGTTATATTCTTAGAGAGATGTATAACACTCTAACTATTGTATTATATAATTTATGTATCTTGTTGGGCATAAAAGCATGCAAGAAATCTTTTTATCCATAAAGTTTCTTTGTAAGCTTCAATAGCTACAATGGACTCAACCTTAATGCTAGATAGTGATATGCACTTATGTAGCTTAGATTGCCAAGATATAACTCCCCCTCCAAAGGTTATAAAATAACCTGAAATGAAATTATATGAATCTAAATCACCGACTATATCAAAATTAGTATTTCCAAGAAGTGCATTTTTAATTCACCCAAGCACAAAGATAGCTAAGAAGTGCTCAATTCTTTCCTCTTGATTAGACTAATATTTAGAAGGAACCAACACCAAATCTATGCAAATAAAAATCTTTATAGTATCACTCTCATCTCATCTCGGATGATTATCATTCATAAACTGGTTCTCTAGAAAAGTCATATCTCTGCATCGAACAAACTTCTTGACAATTAGGTCCCACTTCTATATCAAAACTTTTCTTGTCCATAGAAAATGAAGATTATGGATGTGTAGTATCATCAAGTTTAGATCATTTATTTTTTGGAACATGAACGAAGGCTTTAATACCAAAAACTTACAAGTAATCATATAAGATATCTTTTTGGGTCTGGATTTTATTGAAAATATCTCCATCTATGGCAGTGGCAAGGTACATATTGAATATATCAATAAAATTCATTGGGAAGATATGCATGAGAAAGCATGCATTGAACTTTCTTTCCAATAGTCTAGTTTATCTTCTTAGCAATGCCATTTAATTGTGGCATCTTGGCTAGTGTCTTTCTATGTCTAATACCTCGGGATACATAATAGTTATCAAATTGATATCGATATTCTCTCTCATTATTAGAATGTATAAAGATTAATTTCCTATTAGTCTCTCTCTCAACTCTAGCATGGAAATCTTAAAAGATAGAAAAAACCTAATCTTTCATTTTAAGTGTATATGGACACACCTTCCTAGAGTGATCATCAATGAATATGATAAAATAAAGGATCTCACTAAGTATTATGCTATGCATAGAGTAGACATCAGTATGAATCAGATCAAGAATATTTAATCTTTTCGAGGATGGATGGGAATGAAAGGTTATCTATGGATTTTTATAGTCATGTAGTCCATACACTCATCAAGATAAGATCCCTGGTAAAATAGCAAAATATTTCTCCTAGCTAGAATATGAAGGCCCTTCTCACTCATGTGATCAAGTTTCTTGTGCTAGAGATCAATATTTCTCTTATGATGGAATATATTTGCCCGATTTTAGGCACTCTTGCCTGAGTGGCATATAAAGTACTTTTTTTATATTTGCCTGATGCACTCTTGACCAACTTCCACTAACCATCACTAAAATAACTAATATATCTCATATTATCTAGCATGCCAATAGACATCATGTTCATATGAATATCCAATATGTACTTGACATTTCTCAACATCACCTAATACCTTATCTGCATATGTAGACAAATGTTTCTCATGCCTAATATCTATGCGGTCCCACTATTACTCATCTTTGTCATGCCATAATCACTAGGTGTGTAGGAAGTAAAGAAGTTGATGTGCAGGATGATAAGAAATATTGTTCTTGAGTCAATAAGCCAATCACACTCTCGAGATATAATATTGGTAAAATTATCATCATTGACCAGCATAATGTCATCATATGAGGTGACATTTTTTTTTCCCAAGAGGTTCTCTCCTCTCATGAACTATTGTTATAATATTTTCTAAGGAGAGTAGTCATTTTTCATGTTCCACAACTTGTTATAGTGATAACACTTGACTACTTTTCTACTTTGTAACATACCTTTGGAAGAATGAGTTCTTCCATTAGGATGTGTGTACCTCATAGTACTTTTACCACATCTCTTAAAAATGAATTCTTCTCATTTCTCCTTGCTTCTTCAGACAATAAATTTCCTGAGATAACATGCACTGACACAACACCTCCAGGTGGTGATATGTTCCAGGAAACCAAAAATTTATTCCAGTTGTCTGGAAGTGAGCTCAATATTAAAAAAGCTAATAGCTCATCATCTAGAACAATTTTTATGGATGAAAGCTTATATGCCATCCCTTGAAAGATGTTGATGTGTGCCGATATTAGATTATCAACCTTGAACTTTAAGTTAACTAGACATCTAATAATCAATGTTTTATTTCTAAACGTGTTTATTTCAAATATAGATTTTTGCTTCTCACATAGCTTGTATGCCCTCATTTCATCATCAACATGTTGATAAGAATCACTACTTATCTATTATTAAATTATGGACTATGGAGGCACAAGTAACCCAAAAATATAAGTCTTCCCATTCTTCTTCACTCGGTTTTTTAGGTTTTAATTCCTTCTCACTGGGTCATACAACTATTTGACTACAAGATAGTCATCCATTATATTTTTCCAAATAGAATAATTGGTCGTAGTTAACTTTATCATTGTACTAAAAAGAATAATATTGACCAAAAGTAATCAACCCAAACAAAAATATCTCAAAATATGTTTGAAATCATTGTATTGATACTTGAATAATCAAATACCAATATAATGATAATGAATAGAATCTATACCATTACAATGTCAACCATGAACACCCTCCTCAATAGAAGTTTGGATACTACTTTTTGGGTAAATAGGAACCTTGCTCTGATACTAGTTGTTGAGGAAGGATATTTGGGCCATAGTTTATTAGAAACTAAAAGAATAGGAATGATAGTTGATTAATTAAATAAAAGAAGCAAATAAAATCAACAACCCAAAATGAATAGTACTTCAATATAAAAATTTTGAAAATATATAATATAGTGAAAATAAAGTTCAAGTAAAAACAACTCTAAATTAAATGATATATGCTAAAGACTTCTTTATATGTATAAGAAGTACGTAAAGTACACTATACCCAAAAATTATATTTTAAACCAAAATATATTTTTTAGTATTTAAAACCCTATAAATTAAAAATTTAGTAAAAATACATAAAGATAGGATTTTGAGGTAAATGCTCTAGATATCTTTCCATCTTATTCTTTAGGTAATATGGTCGATTCATCAGATTTATGGCTCAAAATCAACAAAATGATGACATTATTATTTCTGGACCAAAGAGGAGATTCTGTTTGTATCTTTAAAATTTTTAAATGTGTCCAAGCTCTAATTCCTTTAAGAATACATTCCCGCACACAAATAAAAACAAAAAACTACAACATCCACACTACACACTAAATTATAAATAAGTTGTGATTTTATATATAATCTACACACACAATGCATAGAAAATCAATTATACATCAATGCACATATTGAAACACATATTGAAGTTTAAATACAACCACATATAGAAATTATACATCAATTATACATGGTGTGCATTTTCTTTATAATTTCTTTATGTGGTTGTATTTCTTTATATGTGCATCATCAACAATCAACTCCTATGCTTCCACTACAATCCCACTCCTAGTACGATCATGGATACCCAAGCTCGAATCCTTCTAATCCTTTATACATGCTAAAGTCTCAATAATATCTAGATATAATCTTGATCTATTATCTGAAATTATATTCAGTACAATAGAAAAAGAAGACTCTAATGTTATGCTCGACACTAGAAAAGTTAGTAGATCTCGTGTCATCTTAGATAGCACGTGAAATGTGGACTTGTATGATGTCCACAACTATAATATATCAAGATTTTTAGTATCAGAATGTGATATGATTGAACAGCAATCGATATTTAAGTATCGAGACAGCTCGCTCCTATTAGATGGTCTACCCTATCATTTTCCCTTTGATAACTAAATGGAAAAGTAATTATCTCCGAATATGGTATTCATGTCTGTACTCAAAGCCTCACTACTACTACTACCATACCTAGTATAATAGTATGTGAAAAGCTCAATCAACTTCTCGTGAATGAACCCTTCATGTGGGTCTTCCAGGTTCATGCACGAGAAAATATAAGTCAAAATGTTGTCCACTCCTTTTACCTTAATCCTAGGGTCAATGCAAGCAGCCAGACAATAAAGAGATGAAATGGTGGACCAGCACTTTAAGTACTTAGGTTCCATCTCTACAACCATATGACTAAGTATTAGGTCAGCTCGATACTTACTAAACATGTTACTAATATTGTATATGCACCTGAATGTAATGCTAGCATGTGAGTATAAACCGATGAACATATATCCATCATGTCATAAAAAATCTTCAAATTTTTCATAAATAAAATTTATGTAGCTCAGTTAGTGTCGTCAATAACAAGTTCATCACTCTTATTTTTGACGTAGTCGGATATCATGTGTTCGTATCCTACACATGATTCCAACATCAATTACATGTAATTTTAATGATATCTCATATTGAATTGGAATTTTTTCTTCTTAAGATTCACAGACAAATAAAGATTACCAAACTCTTATTATTTATAAAGCGTGCGAATGTATTTAAGAGAGTTACGTATGTTTTCTAAAGCGGAGAAACACACCTTCATCCTCACTTGTACAATCAAGTTAATTACATGACACATGCATCTGATGTGAAAAAACTCTCTTAATGGCTCATCTCTAATATTCCTAATAAACATATTAATCACTACTCCATTATTAGCTGAGTTATTGAATGTGATACTAAAAATTTTATTTTGTATTTTATATTCTCTAAAGATTTTCATCATGCACTTAAAAATGGTCGGGTCATCATGAGGATGAAGAATCTCAGAGAATTCTAAAATTTTTTTATTTAGAGTCCAATTTGAATCTACATAGTGGGCGTTGAGACATGCATAAAATGTATCGTTGTAGCTTGTCCAGATATCAGACGTCACAGACACCACTCCACTAAATACCCTAAATTCATTAATTATTTATTATTTTTCTATCTTATAATATTTTAGTATGTCGTTCCTAGATGTGGACATAAGAATCCTACGATAAGCATACTGAAAATATGTCTGTGTAATGCTCACTACCCTTGGATCTTCTATAAATTTGATCAGAAGACGCATCGTGGTAATAAGTTTGGTCATGTCTTCCCTACCCAACTCATTACAGTATATGAAGGGGGTAAACTTTGAGACTGAACTAGATCTAGCCTCAAAAAATCAACTACTAAGTAGGGTTTGCTTAGGATCTAGTGCATTATGTTTTTTGGTGCATATTTCGGCATTCCTCTTTAGGTGCCCAGTCCCAACTCCCAGATGCACTTTTACAAGTTAAAATTTTTTTACAATATTTGCACTGTGTCGTATCTTCTTTCACACCCCTAATATTTTTTTTGTTTTATTATATTAAAGTGAGTCCAAATTATAGAAATCCTAATTTTTTATTTTTTAGATGTTTGGGTTGAGGCAACAGGAGAAACCAAAGTTTTAGTAGCATCGAACCTTTAGGTATGATTTTTATTTTCTAAATTTAAATTAATTTTATTAGTATTTGTCATTTTTTTTGATTTTTTAGACAAAAGAGTAGACGGTAGAGTAGAGAGAGAGAGATAGTGAAATACTAAATTTTTTTTTAAAATAAAATATAGAATTAAGAGTTAACTAATTAAAAAATATAAATACTCGTAAAGCAGTTTAAAGCATGTACACTACAAATCCAAAGTCCAATCCAAACACCAACCAAAGCCGAGCACGAGTAGCGAGTCTCGAAAAGCCCAGCCAAAATCCTGAGAAAGATAAATTAATTTAAGAGAGATTTGAGAGAAAGAATGAGATTTTATGTTTTTGAAAAACATAAATATTAGGGGGGGGGGGGGGGTTATAGAATAATAATATAATTTTTTTAAAGTTATTTTTATTGATTTTTTTAATTTAAATAATTATTTTTATGGGATATAATCATGTGGGCCATTAGATTCTACTCTTTGTTGGAGGCAAAATCTAACGGCTTAAATTCAAATTTTGTATTTTTTTTAGGTTTTTACCATTCAGTTGGGTATTGGGGGGTGGACTCGAACCCATGTCAAAAAAACCATGGGTTTAAATTAGTGTCCGTAGCCCTAATAGATATTTTGGATCCATCGGGGCTATGGGCATGGGTGGTTTCTCAGATCGTGCTGTGATACCGTGCACACGAGTCTAGTTATCAAGCCAAGCCTAGCCCTGCACGAGGCCCGGTTGGCCTCGACACGACACAACACGGCTCGTGCCGGGAGCAGGCCCGACACGAGCACAAACATAGAAAATTTCCATGTCGTGCAGGGCTAGGCACGGCCGAATCGTGTCATGCCTCGTGTCGGGCCGGCCCGGCCCATTTGACACCTCTACCACTATCAAAGATAATAATTATGTTATCTCATGAATTTGATAGCATACAAAGCAACATCACCACCCTATCACCATTACTGATTCAGTGCCAAACGATGCAATCTAGCTGATTAGTGTGTTGAAATCATGCATGTGATTAGAGAAAAATACTACATCCTTCATATTTAGATTGAACAATTTCTTCCTCAAGAATATCTGGTTGACTAATAACTTTCACTAATATAAATTCTCTAATGTCAACCAAAACTTTTTGTCATTTCTCATTCATTAATATTCACAAGTATGGAGTAATCCAAACATAACCAAATCAATCCTATAGCTTCTTAGGTCTAGCATTTCCCATTCACCAATAATAATTGACTTTGATTTTTCTTTATCACTGACAAACTACTTTAGATTCTCAATCACATATCACAAATTTTTATCCACCAACAAGTCTTTCATATTCAGCTTCCTGAGTTTGAAATGCTTGTGTGAAATTTCTCTATCAAAATCTCATAGAACTTATCATTTACAAAGTCTTCCCTAATATATTTTCAAACAAATCTTCTAAATAACCCTTACATTGATACCAAATATCAAAAACCATAGCCAAAACCCAAATGTCATATTTTGCTATGATGCCAAATATAAGCATTAATACTAGATGTAAGCTCTGATATCAGTGTGAAGAATTAAAAAGACTTGGAAGCACTTTGTGTCCAAGTAGGATCAAAACCAATAAAAGGGTCTAATGCTAATGTTAGGGGAGACAAATTTGCCACAGGATCTTGTCATTCTTTCCTTAGATTTTTTTTGGCTTTGGCCATGTGATAGAAAATGTAAATGCTTAAGGTTAATAATTACCATGATTAATATCAAAATTATTACAAGCTATAAGAGAGAGAGAACAAGCACAACCACAATACACATACAAATTCATATAGAAGAGGGGTAAGCAGGGGAAGAGAGAGAACATAATGAATCACACTTAGAATAATTTTATCCTTACTATGTGTATTTTATTATTCACTCTTACATCATATACATTTCCCATTTACACTTAAATACTAAGCATAGATACAAGTAAATAATATTGCAACAATATATTTAGTATCATTGCAATATTAAAGACAATTCCTGAATATCTTAGTAGCAAATGGATTCATGGCAATATATTCCAAGTTGCAACTTGAAATCATCCATGACAATATGTTTCTAAGTCATAAGAGCACTTTAGTTATGACATCATCTTTCACACCATGACAACAACTTTGGGTCATGACCCAAAGAATAAGATCATGACTTTTACAAGTTAAGCAGAATGTTGATATAGTTAGGGAACAAAAGAACCATGTCATGATCTTAACATTACTACTTATTCTTTAGCTTGCAACTTCCTTCTTCATAGTAATTATATTCTAAGATTCCATATGATGTAAGATCCAATCCTAATAGGATTCAAACATGGATCTTGTAGGCAAATTAGTTAGAAATATTTGCTCTAAACACAATATTTTGGAGAAAAGACCAATAAATTCCTTTCACAAGAGTGTAAATTTTAAGAGAACTAAAATAATTGCTTCACTTAATGCTCTTGATTAGTTACCAAGATAATAGGTTAACTCTGATATTTTATGGTCTATCTTTTTGTAGTTAAAAAAACTCACCTTTGAAAGTAGTTTCATATAGTGAGTTTGATGATTCTTTGGTTGTATGAATGAGGTTTTATTATTTGACCATGATGTTCAAATTGTAGTATATTTGACTATCCAAAAATATGAATGACATGGTCATATAGATAGGAACATCCTAAGATAATATGTCCAATATTCATATCCAAAACATCATGCCATACCTCATCCTAGTAAACCAAGTTTTACAAAGGCATGCAATAATACTTATGGACATTGAATGTCATGGCATTAATCCAAGTGATTTTGTAGGGGTTTGAGTGCATAACCTCTTTAAGGCCTACCTTGTTCATGGAAGGTGCATAGATGACGTTGCTGCAACTACCACTCTCTATAATGACCTTGTAGTTTTTGTCCTCTAAGTTAATGGAAACTAGGTATGTTTTTAGAGATGACATTAAGGAATTTATAGTTATCATCGATTTGGTGAGTCAAGGTTCCATCCTATTGATTAACTATAAATTTTTTGATAATACTCCTTTGTAGAGAATAGAGAAATTAGCAGCTACTTGCTCATATTCTTAAAAACAAAAATACTTATAATGCAGCTCAATCTAAAAAATGTCATGCTCAACTTCTTTTTTTTAGGAGAGGACTCATCATGAAAAGATTAAGGGGTAGGTCTAGGGACTTGTTCCCCAAAATCTATGCACCCTTTGAAGGGTAGGTAATGGATCTCATCTAAATCATGTACCAATGTATGGACCCTTTCTAAGGCATTGATTCCTCAAACAAATAGCTTGACATTCAAGTCAAGATGAAGGCCTACTTAAAACCATGAAAGACTTTTCATGGGTGTCTTGGTGTCAAGGATGTTATATTGAATAATAAACTTATCAAACTTGGTGACATACTTTTTTACTGAGGAGTTACTTGCCACAATAAGTTCTGTTGATCTAATAATCAAGGATAATATGATGAATGGTGATTTTTATTCTTTAAGTAATTTTTTTATTTTTGTCCATTAATGAATGGTAACTCAACTCTTATCAATTTTATTTATTCAATTTTAGATCAATATTAACTAGCATTTTAAGTTATTTTCATTAAATCAAGACTCATCTCTCATTCTTCCAAAAGGTGTACTACTTAAAATAATCTTTAGCCTGTCCATACCCTTCAGCCAATGAAGAAAATACTAGGTGTAAAGTTTCCCATCAAAAGTAGGAATCTCAACTAACCATTTTTCAAACACTAATCTTTTATATGCATATGGCTATATCCTCATACTAGCTCTTGGTGAAAAGAGTGAGAATAATGAGGCAATCGCTTATAAATAAAATTGAACTCATATTTCAGAGGTTGGCAATCATGTTCTAAATTAGCTAGGTGTTTGTTGGTTTCACTTTAAAAACTATAAGTCATTATGAAATCTAATAAGCTAATCTAATTTGGTGTAAATATGTGCAAAAACATTGTCATATTGCATTGAAGAGAGGGATCCCATACTAACATGTCTTTTGGACTAGTCAAATGACTTGATTTCTCGTAATGATAATTATTACGAGAATAATTAGACATACTACTAAAATTTTATAAAAATAATTAAAAAAAAAAGTCTTAGTAGCACTTAGGATCATAATCTTCTAAAACCAAAATGATGTGAATACTAGACCCTTAAGTTTAATTTTAAAATATTTTTATTAATTATGGAATATAAAATGCACAAATTAATACGTAGTATTAATATTAGCAAGTAGCTATTTGTTAGGATGTTTTTGCCAATAAAAGATATATCACTTGAAAAAATTTATACTAATATTAATCTTTCAATTTCTTTACTTTGTTTTTGGAAATGAAAATTTTGAGCAGACATGAGGACTTTTGAAATTTGATTCCAAGAAAAAGGGTATGAAATTTTTGAAATAGAAGGGTAAAATTGGAGGTTCTCTAGTGAAAAAAAAAGAAACAAGTGCCTAACTGAGATTGTAAGTTCAATTAGGGTTTTAAGAATTATGAATTTTGAGGTTTTGTTAGGTTAGGATTCAAAAATCAAAAGTACTTTATTGATGGGGAATCGTATGAATGTTGGGCACCATATTAGAAATTAATGGCAATTGAATTTAGAAATTTAATTTCTCAAATTAGATATTAAAAAATTTGAAGATTTTGAACAAATTATTGTATACTTGAATTTGGGAGTTATGATAGGTGATGGCTAAAGGGATATGGAAATATAATAATTTGGAGAAGGAGGAGAGGGCTTCACATTCCACATTGTACATCCACATGAATGGACTTCCAACTCACACTAAAATGCTCTGGGAGAAACAAAACAAGGGGGTGGGGCTTCACACATCCACCCAAAATACTTATCAAATGCTCAAGATTAAAATTGATACCAAGCACAAAGAGAAAAAAAATGAGTTTTGTACGAAACTAATTCATTTAAAAAAAAATTAAAAATTAAGTCGGGTTTCAAAAATCTACCCAAATTAGTTCATATGGAAACAACGTGGCAAAGCCATCATTGTGAATGGCGACCATTGCAACGCTGTTATTTGTTTTAAAATCATAGGCCAGCTTTGTGAATGCCAGCTATTGAAAATATTGTGGAAATCCCATTATGCCCCACGCCCCTACACCTCACCCACATCCCTAGCTCCTTGCTCCTTCATGGAGCTCCTCGATCTTTAGCTAGATCCACCTCGAGCACGTTGGAGCCCGACGTGGAGCTCCCTCGAGCTCCACGATGGAGCTCTAGCTAGCTCGACGGAGCTCCTCGAGCTCCATGAAGGAGCTTTCCTGGAGCTCTGTCGAACTCCACTATGGAGCTCCTTCATGGAGCTCCAGCGACCTCAAAGTGGAGCTTGCTGGAGCCAGCTAGAGTTTGATGCTGAGCTCATTCGTGGAGCTCGTCGAACTCGAAGTGAAGCTCGACATGGAGCACAAGGAGCTCCATGATGGAGGTCCGTTGAGCTCCTTCATGGAGTTCGTAGAGCTCCGTCGAGCTTGATGTGGAGCTCTAGTGAGCTCCTTCGTGGAGCTCGAATTGGAGCTCACTAGAGCTCGACGAAGCTCCGTCTTGGAGCTCAAAGTGGATCTCCTCGAGTTCCACTTTGAGCTCAATGGAGTTCCACGAAGGAGCTCACTAGAGCTCCATCGCGGAGCTCCTCGAGCTCCACTTCGAGCTCACTGGAGCGTGACGGAGCTCCATGAAAGAGCTCACTAGAGCTCCTTCATGGAGCTCCTGGAGATGGGCGGGGTGAGGGCCGAGAGGTGAGGGCAGACGGGCAAGGGAAGATGAGTGAGGGTAGAGGGGCGAGGGGAGACGGGCGAGGGGTGAGGAGCGTAATGTAATCTCCATGGTGTTTTCAATAATTGGCATTCACAACGATGACATCTAATTTTTAAAATTCAACAGCTTGGCAATGGCTACCATTCACAATGATAGTCATTGCCACGTTATTTCCAAATGTACTAGTTTGGTCATATTTTTGAAACACACATTATTTTTTAGATTTTTTATTTCAAACGGATTATTTCCAAACAAAACTCATGTATCCCTTAGATTATTATTTTTTGAGGATGTTAAATAAGTTTCTAAGATATGTGATTGTGTGAGAGAGAGATTGATAGAGAGAGAGAAGAGAAGATCATAATGAATTACAAAATATTCTACCATATGAGGTCCTCATTCAGATTATCCAAGTGCTTGCATTTTGTAGAAAAATTCTATACATTGACATAATTTATGATATTTTCCATTGATATTTTTCTTGATATGTACTTGCAAATTTCTAAAGCTTGACACCTCATTTGATATGTTTCCTTTTATTTCATAAGTTCTTACAAACTTGTGCTGTCTTTTGCCGAGCAAGAGACTTCCTTTATTTCACAAGCACCTATATACTTGGAAGGTTTTCTGCCCACATATATAGTTTATAGCCCAAGTTCGTAGCACCTCATGACTTTTGCAAGTACTTGCAAATTTTATTTATGCCTTGATTCATATCTATTTTAGTTCTTTCTACTCTCATTTTAATTACTGAATCTTCATTTCCAAAACCAAGAGATAAAATAAGCCAAAATACTTTCATGTAAAAATAAATATATTAATATTCTTAATATTTAAAATCAATGTTAAGCTAATTATGAATAATTCCATATGTAGTAATGGTCTTGGGAATAATTCAAGGCTGCCAAATCCAATGCAACTTGAGTGCTCAAGACCACTTAAATTGAAGGTTTCTCAAACTTAGTATTCTTTATTTACATGCATACTACATATCTAGTTCATGAGATATGTATATGTATATATAAGAGTATGTGGACAATTCCCTAGTGGTTGTCACTAGCCTAAAGGCCACAAAACATTGCGTAGTTCAATTAAGTCAATGTAGTTTTTTCTAGAATTGTTCAAGTTGGATTAGTTGATCCTAACACAATTGGTACCAACTTGATCACCATAGCTAATTTGAGTAAAATAGAGCTATTTTTGCACATAATATTGAAAGAATGAAGGCAAGTAATCATAGATAAGTCAATGAAATGATCATTCGATTATGTGATGGAGGCATGACCTATGAGGTCAACATCTAACTCCTACATATCAAATTATGTCAGATTAGGTATATAATGAGAAAATTACAAGATAATTGGATAATTTGTCATTAGACATTTAAAGGTCCATCTTTCTAGAAAAGGTTGTGAGCAAAATTATTAGAGGTTTTTTATCCAAGCTTGATTCATGTAGAGAGCTAGGTAGGATGCCCTACATGTAGTATGAACCACCCTAGCTAATGAATGAAACTAGCATATGAAAGTGTTAAGCAATTATTTTTTAAAAGCATAATGCCTCCCTCAAATCCTTCTCATAGTGATCATTGTCAAAATAAAAAAAAATATACTTTTAATGCTTGCTTTGTTTAATTTTCAACTTATCTATGAGCACTTTGAAGTAGTGTAGAGACTCTTTGACCTTGCTATTTCATAGTTCATATACTTGTTATGTTTAATAGTGATGTGCCATAGGCATTTTCCTTATTATTTTATTATTTAATTTGATAATTGATTCCAAGAATAATAGACTTTTCTTATGGCCATCAAGTATGTGACCCGATAATAAAAGTGTAAAGCAAAATTAAGTAGTATTCTAAATTATTTCTAATCACTTATTATTAGTAAAAGAAAAATGAACTAAGACTATTATAGAATTTGAATGATGATTGTGTTTTACTAATCATGAGCATATGATATTAAGTTGGCTCATATTAGCATGTCAGAGAAGAGTAAATTGGACCAATGCATTATGAAAATACTACATGAATTAAAAGTCATAAATAATTCTCATTATAATAATGTTTTTAATCCCTCAAATTTGAAGTTATCATAGATACCCACATGAGAAACATTATGTTTTGACATAGTCCAATATCACATGTAACACCATACAATTATAAATTATGGTTGGATATAAAAAAAATCATGCTAAGAGATATCAATGGATGAGAAAAAATCTTTTCATTTTTTGATGACAAATATTTCTAGACCCCTTTATAAACACTAAAAAATATATGATCATTCTCAAATGAATTAATAAATAAAGATGGCTCGCTATAGTTATAATATTTGAATTTATTTAAACTCAAGTTATCTCTGGTGTTACAATGCATATATATAATATATCATATCATATCATATTATATATATATATATATATGAATTTATTTTAATATAATATATCATATTATATTGGTGAATGTAACACACACACACACACACATATATCTATTGTTAATAAACACATAACACACGTTTATGAAATCAATAAAATGTGTTTTGTGAAAACATGTAAAACATAATTTAAGAATAAAAAAAATGGAACACATAACAAGTTAATGTCTAACCCATTAATGTATGTTTTTAATAAGATGTTTATGATATACTTATATTTAAAGCATAAGTTATATTGGTGAACATATCAAGTCATGTTAGTGAAGATAATAAAATGTTTTCTCATTGTGTTTCTAAAAATATAGATATAATTAATATTTTCTGTCCGATTGGAATAAAGGATTTTGTGAGACAAAATTGAAAAGCTAGCATATATTTTTGTCTAGTTTGATGGTTAACATATCTGTTCATATAAATTTTTTATGAAGTATCAATGGATCAACTATGTCTATGAACATAAAGCAAATATTTTTTATAAAATCATGGTAATCTTTTATCTCATAACCAATTAAATTAAAATCTGGATCCTTCACTAGTTCTAAAATATTTTTCCATTACTATAATAATATGTTTTACAACCATGTAAATCAAAAATGTTCACTCCTTGGTCTTCACCCATTTTTGTGACTCAATAGCCAACACCAAGATTTGATCTCTTTTGTTAACCACGAAAAAGAGTCTATTCAAGCCACAATTTGTTTCTTATCATTTATTGGTGATTTCATATAAAAGTGCACCAAGAGGTTCGATGAAAGGAAAAGCTAAATGAAGTAATTTCTCATGTTGATCTATATAATTCATGCATCACTTCCATTCTATCCATTCAAGATGGACTCTACTCTCACAAGATGTCCTTCAGCCCTTGCTATTTATATAGAAACACTACTCTTTATGTGGATATCCAAAATTGATTTACTCAACATGGGGATTAAAAAATGGATTATTCTTCTATCTATTCAATTTTGCATAACCAAGTTTAGGAGATCTTTATGGTGAGTTAAATTTCTTCTTCTCATTGTTATCCTTATACTTATTTGAGTATTTGATGTGTTGAACAAAGAAGAGGGCTCTTTAGGTAGAAGCTACTTTGATAAGCATATTATCAAATGAGAGAGACCAACATTTAAAAAATGCAAGGGAAGTCATTGAGTAGTACTTTGGGTACTTTTTTTTTCTCTTACAAACAATTTGATGATTTTTTTTACCAAGAATTTCATTCCCTTCAATAATGAGAGAATTGAATCCTCTAAAAGACCATGTTGAAATACTATTTAATTCTTGTTGATGGCTATCCATATTATTCTTTTTTTTTTCAAGCCTAGGCTTATTTATATTGGATATTATCAAAATGTATAAGTATACTTAATCATTTATTGTTCCCATTAATATGGTGAAAGGCATGCATCACTACCTATAATAGGATTGCTATCTGGCCCCCTTTTAGCAATATCCATTTTCTTTCTATCATGGTTGGGAAACTTCTAGTTGAATATTGATTGATAGGATATAGTTTATGATTATTTCTTTGTTAGAATATATAACTTTTCTTATCTCCTTTTTATTTGATGAAAACATTTGAAGTCAAAACATATGGAAGAATATCACATGAATAGTATGACCAAGTGGTTACTTAATGGTCCAATTATTTTTTCCTAGCCAACAATCCAACAAAATTATTTGCATTGAAAATATGTCTATAACTTACAACATAACCTACTATCAAGAGCCCAAAAAATGCAACTCAAGTTAGCTCATGGCTCAACTATCATGACACAATAAATAGGTCAATCAAAGTGCTCCAATAAATCGGGTACAATACTCACATAAATCCTTTCTAAAAAGGAAAAACAATAATTTATTTTCACTATGAAACTAGAATCTTTATATTGCATAAATATTTCCATTGAAAAACATTTATGTTTTGAATTCTTATGAATCTATTCATCAAGTTAGAGTAGAGCAAGATATAAGACAAGTTAGTGTAGAGCAAGATAATAGAGATTATAATACATGGTAGAGGAACAAAAAATGGACATAATGAAAAATTTGACATTTGATTTAATTTCATTCAAAATTTTTAAAAAGTTAGTTTTGTGTTATGAAAAGTAAACTTTTTGTTTTATTAGAAAGGACTGATATACATGATGCACCCATATGGTTAGAACCTTTTATTGACAAGATCTTTATGCCAAAAGCTAGTAGAGTGGAGATTTGAGATACTCTAAGTATCATATGTCAAGCCATTGATGGTAGGATATAAATAGGTGATAAAAGTAATATTATGTGATGCTAAGAACTAGATTATATCTTGGCCATGGTTAAACAACTAGAGCATTGGGTAAATCACTTTATCAAACTATTGACTAGACTGTTATTGCATATGGGTTCTTATTCCAATCACCTTCTTTTTTTGAGAAAATTATTAGGGGGAATAATGTTTTTGGGTGCTTTCCCTAAAATTTTCAATAATTAGAAACTAAACTTTTGATATTTGTGAAAAAATCACAAAACTATAAAAAAATTAAAAATAATGGCACTTGAATATATAATTCCTAAAATACCCTTTCCCCTCTTACCTAGCCATCGCCCTTGCCCGTCTGCCCTCACCACCCCCCACACCTCTCCCCCACTCATCTACCCCCACACCTCTCTCCCCCACACCTCTTCATGATGGAGCTCATTGGAGCTCTAGTGAGCTCGTCCGTGGAGCTCACAAAAGCTCAACGAGCTCCGACGTGGAGCTCGTGAAGTTTCGTCGAGCTCCATGATGGTGCTCGAGGAGTTCAGGCGAGCTTATTCGTGGAGCTCGTGGAGCTTCGTCGAGCTCAACGAAACTCGAAGAAGCACCACTTCGAGCTCCACGTCGAGCTCGCTGGAACTCCACGAAGGAGCTCAACGGAACTCCATGGAGCTCGATGATGGACCTCATCGAGTTCCAGTGAACTCGACGATGGAGCTCACTAGAGCCCCTCAAGCTTCATCATGAAGAGGTGTGGGGGTGGTGAGGGCAGACGAGCAAGGGTGAGGGCGAGGGCCAGAGGTGAGGGCGAGGACGAGGGCCAAGGAAGAGGGGGTAGGGTATTTTAGGAATTACTTATTTGAGTGCCCTTATTTTTAATTTTTTTACAGTTTTGTGATTTTTTTACAAATATCAAAATTTAGTTTCTAATTGTTAAAAATTTTTGGGGAATCACCCTAAAACATAATTCCCCCAAATAATTAACATCACTTTTTATGTCTTTGTCGAAAAAAAAGTAACTTTTTAAGGGAAGAACTATGCTTTAATGGGACATATAAACTAATCATTAACCAATACGAAACAAAAGAAGAGGTGGGTAGCTAATGACATGAATTAATCAATTTTGATCTTTGGTTGAGGCTTTTGTTATAGAAAAGGTGACCATGGATGAAATTAGTTTTTATTTTTATTTTTATACAAGGGCGTGACATTCTTGATGACATAAAGCATCAACCCTCTTGTATGTTATACAAGAGTATACTATAATACTACCCGAAAACTATTCTTGCCCACCAATCCAAATTATGTATTTTTAGCAATTTCTAACTCTTGATATAGAAATAAATTTAATTTTAGCATCTTCTTTGATGACATCTCTCCAATTGACTTGATGAAGTATTGTTTGGTAAATTGGGTATTGATTATTATTGTCATCGTATCAAAACAATCAATGTTGTTGGAATTTCTGCGCATCATGACATTATTTGATGCTAGATTTCTAAAAAGATTTAGTTTATTGAAATTGAATACAAATTAAGTTGGAATTAATGAAACAACTTAGATCATTATAATTTTTATTAAAGGATATTTAACTAAGAATTACAAAAATTTTCACCACCCTTAGAAACTAATGAAAATCTATCAAAGATAATAGATTTAATATAGTAACACAAGGAATGACACTAATAGTTTTGAACCATAACATCTCTATTTTAATTATTACATATTAACATATTGATGTGTGCAAGATACATTCTCTCAAGTTAGGCTCATAGCGCCTCAATAATTATAACATATTAACTCTAACTTATTCAATAGAGCAGTAAAAGTCACTTTGGCAAGGCGTCCCTATCAATGATCATTTAAATACTTTTGAACATGCACATTTAAATTGGGTTCATGTTGTTCATGACCCCAATTTATTCCTGAGAGTGGATAAAAAAATATTTTTTTCTTTATCCTTCAAAAGAATGAACATGCACATTTAAGAGTTTTCTAATCAAAAGTATCTATCATTCATCAAAATACCCAATATTAGTCTCTTCATCTTCAAAATTATTCTATGCTTTTGGTACAAATTCATTTATCATACAAAGTTTCATAGATGATTATCACATTTCATTTATGGCATTTTAATGGTGATGCCAAAGACACTTTATGTACTTGACATAGGTTGAATTTTTTTTAATTTTTAAAATGTTCTTCTATTCATGCTTCCTTTTGAATCTATAATTAATTTTCATTTTGAAAAAAAAAACATTTTTGAAAGGATTTCTTTAATGTGAAACTAATCCCTCATCATTAGATTTTGAAATGTACTTTTTGAAATTCTAAATTATTTCAACTTTAGTTGTCAACCAAATGGCATTCTAATAGACTAATAAGGCTGGAGTTATGTGATATAAAATTTATTTATTTATTCCACCAAGGAATGAGTAATGATCTATTCGTTTGATTTATTCAACTTACATCATAGCATTGATGTTTGGAATTCCCAAACACTTTTTTTTACATTTAAGTCATTGTCTAAGTACTTGTAACCTTAAACAAATAGAAAAATTATGTTTGGATACCACAAAAAAAAATTGTTTATGTTTTGGGACCCAAATTTTTTATTATTTGACATGTCAAAACAAAAAATATTTATATTTTGGTGCAATAAAAAATATAAATATGAAAATACCCCTTCCCCATCAACGTTAGAAAAAAAACCACATTTTTTTTAAAACACCACTGATCACATCCCTACCATTGAACCATATTGTGTGTGTGTGTGTGTGTAGTTGTGTGTGTGCATGCACTTTATATACACTAGACATATATACATATATGCCAAATATATGAATATATATATTGCATACATATAATATATGCATATATTTGTGTATATATGTATTGCATGTATACTATATATATATATAAATAATATTTTGTGTATATATGCAATGCAATATATATGCATGCACTTACTCTATATATGCTTATATGCTTATATGCATTTGCATATATACATATGTGCACATATATATATATATAAATGTAATAATGAATATTTCAGACAATATATATACACACACCATAACATATATATATATGCACAATCATCAATATATGAGTATCTATATGTTTATACATATTTATTGCTATCTAGATATATACAACAATATACAATATTTAATAATAATATAGAAAAATATGTGTGTGTATATATATATGCTACATTATATATATATATATATATATATATATATATATTTGTAATGTATATGTTTTTGTATCGGCACAAATAATAATATATATGTGTGTGTGTATTTGTGTGTGTGAGTGCGTGCGCATCTACATGCGTGTGCATGTCTGCATGTGCGCGCGCGCGTGTATGAGTGTGTGCGTATGTGTATTAGAAAACACAATTGTAATGTTCCAAACAATCTTTGGTTGCAATTTTATTATTCTCTACTCGTGACATTCAAAAGTTAATAAGTCTTCAAAATTTTATATTTCATTTTTTTTTATGTTTTCAAAAACATGACTATTAACTTGAAATTGATATTATTCATGTGAGCTAGTATATATTCATAAGTATCTATAAATGTTCATGTTTGATGTGTGTGTTTATATATACATGTATGTACATGATTATATTCAATAGTATTTGTATGCATATACATGAATACTTTTATGATCATACATACATATTTATACATAGATAGTAATATACAAGTATATATAGGCATATATGCTATTTTATATATTCATACAAGTATGTATGTATAATAGCTAGGTAATACACACACACACACACACATATTCCTACATATATACTTGAATTTTACACATATCATTATTTGTATATGTATATACTACAATATTTATGTTTATACAATTATATATACATACATACATACATATATATATATATATATAATAATGTCTAAGTATCTATATAAGCATGTATATTATATAAATATATATGTACATACATGTATAATATAGGATACATGTATATATACAACACTAATATGTTTTTATATACACACACACACACACACACACTTATAGACTGGTGTAGATATATATATATATATATTGGTATATATCTATTATGTATATACATGTAAAAATATGTATATTATTGTAAATACACACACAACAATATATATGTATGTATATTTTTATGCAACTTTTATTATCACAACATTGCAATGTATTTCTTCTTTTTGCGAGAAAAACATGAAGCATAGAACATGTCTCAAATGTGAAGATGTTGGCAACATGAAACACATATGGTGAAAAGGTATTATTGTCATAGAAATTGTACCATTTAATTGATAAGATTCTATTGTAGCAAGGTTCTTCACAAGAAAAATTTGAAGCACATAACACATCTCCATGAACCACAAACACAAAACACTTAAAAGGAATTCAAGGAACACTAAGCTATAAAAACAACAAGCTTATCAATGACTTTTACCAGCTTGGAATTGGTGAAACTGCCTATTAATTTGAGTTATCTAACAATTGTGGAAACCTTTAAAATAAATATGATTCAGTCACAAAGCATGACTGGAACCAAGGAGTCCAGCTCATTTGAGGGAGTGCCAACTTTTTTATTCTCCACAAAAAACTATCTAAACTAGCTAACCCACTTAAGTTATTTTTTTTTTAGGAAATGTTTGCATGGTATACCTTCCATTGATGTTATATAAAAGGTGATAGCATTTTTGAACTTCAAAGGGGAGTAACACTTGGTGTATTTTACTATAAACATATATTATTTTTATTTAAATTTCAAGAGGATTTCTGTCGAAAGATGATAAAGGGAAGTTTTGTTTATCCATCATTTTTTAATGCATGTGTTAAAGTGAATATGGAATATTTAGTGGCACCAATATGGATGAATTTCTTATATTTATTATTTAATTTATTCAACCAAAAAACATTGCTTAGTATAGCTACCATTATGGAAGCACCAATCAGACTAGACAATGTTACTTTAAACAAAAACAAGACATATATTGGCCTAGGTGTCCATAAAGGTGAATATGACTAAATTAGTGTTGAAAAAAATTTATATTAGAAGCAAAAGTGAGGAATTTTGTCAAATCATAAAAGTATCAAATACCCGCACTACTATTTGTTATGCAAGAGAGACTCAGATACATAATGAAAAGTTGCAAATCTTTTAAAAGATAAAATATATCAAAAAAAGGATAACAAAGGTGGAATGAAGATATTGGTAGAAAACTCAGATGAAAAAGTACTCAACCATAATGCACAAAACACCACAAAAGGTTAGTAATGATCTTAACACCAAAGTACAATCCAATCCAATCCAAATTTCCAATATATTATATTTAGCATACATGATACATCTTACAACAATCATGAATAGAGACATCACAACACATAAAAGTGCATAAATCCATTATCTATGGTATGGTACTATGGATGGAAATGTAGATCATTATCATCATTATGAATGCATCTAAAGTTTCGCTAGTGCCCTTAATATCCTCAATCTCCATGTCACACGAACCATCATTCACAATCATCTCTTGCATCTTTCCTTGAATGCCCAACCTCGAATCTTCCCATTCCTTCATGCATGCAAGTGCCTCTATGATATCTGGTCATAATCTCAATCTCCAATCTAAATTGACATTGATTGGAAAAGAAAAAGTAAACTTGATGCTATGTTAGATACCATATGGGTTAGTAGATCACGCATCATCTTAGATAGCATGTAATAAGTAAATTCATATGATTTTTACCATAATAAAATATCCAAATTTTTATTATCATCATATGATAGGTTGTAGTAGTAATTAGTATCTAAGTACGGAGACAAGTCAGACAACACACTCCTATTTGAAAAGCCACTTCATTATATGCCCATGACTAACTAAATGGAGAAGTCATCATATTTGAAATATGATATCCATATTCGTACTCAAGGCTAGCTGTAACTATACCCAATATCATAATATGAAAACAAATCAATTACTTTTTCATAAATGAACCTTTCAAGTTGGTGACATAGTTCATACACATGAATATGTATTTTAAAATATTTTTTACCCCTTCCACATTAATTTTATGATCCATACAAGCAGCCAAATAAAATATAATTGGAATGAAAGACTAGTATTTTGAATACTTGGTTTCCATCTCAATAGCCATGACTATATATGCTAGGTGACCTATGTGCTTAGTAAACATGCTACTAATATTATATACACATGCAAGTGCAATGCAATAATGAGAGTGCACATAGATGAACACATGTTTATTGTGTTTTAAAAAATATTTATGAATTTTTTAAATAAATTTCTTGTATCCTAATCATAATCATCAATAATAAGCTCGTTATTATTATAATTGATGTAGTCGAATATAATATGTTGGTAGTCAATGTATGACTTTAATATTAGGTATGTGTAATTCCAATGATGTCTTACATCTATTTGGAATTTCTTTTTTTAAAGCTCTGAATACAAACATGGACCACTAAACATTTGTTGTCTACTATACATTCTAAGGCATTTTGAAAGAATTTTTTATTTTTTCTAGCGTGGAAAAAAATTTTCATTCTCACCTATACTATTAGGTTAATCATGTGATTAATGCATCCAACATGAAATATCTCACATAATGGTACATCTCTAATATTCCTAAAAACATACTAATAACAACTTCATTATTATAAGTATTAATGATAGTTATACTAAATATTTTATTATGAATGTTAAAATATTTTAAAAATCTATATGATACACTCATATATGGTAGTACTATTATAAGGAAAAAATTCTCAAGAAATCTTAATATTTTTTTATTAAGTTTCCATTCAGAGTCGACGTAACAGATAATTAGAAATGTAAATTATACATCATCATGATTAGTCCATATATTAGACATCACAAACATCACTCCACTAAATTTTCTAATTTCTTTAATTATTAATTAATTTTCTATTTTATAATATTTTAGCATGTCATTTCTACATATAGACATAGGAATCCTATAATAAATAGGCTGGAAGTAGGTTTGCATAATATTAACTATCTTGGATTCCTCTGAAAATTTTATCAAGAGACCCATGATAGTATTCAGTTTGTTCATACATTATTTCCCAACATCATTGTGGTATATGAAGGAAGTTAAAGAAGCTGCACTAGATCAAGCTTGAAAGACACCACAATTAAGTTGTGTTTGCCACGAATCTAATATATAATAATTTTTGGTGCATTAATTGGCATGCCTCTTTAGGTGTACAGTTCCACACGCACTCCTATATGTATATAATTTTTTGTAATATGTACACATTATGCCAATTATTCAATGACACTACTAGATTTTTTTATTTTAATTATTTTATAGTATGTCTAAACTTCTGATGTTCATCTAGTTTTTTAATTTTTAGATATCATATGAGTTTGGGTTGAGGTCGTTTGTGAAAACATAATTTCCATCTAGGACTTTACAGTATGGTTATCATTGTTATATGTGTGTAGGTTAATGTCAATTTGATACTCAATTTTGTTAAATTCACTATCTGACATTTTTTTATTTAGTTATATTATTTAAATAAAATATAGAAGTTATAAAAAAATTATAAATTTCTAAAGTAGTAGTGTAACAAGAAAATTTAAAAACTAGTATTGTACCTACGAACTGCTTCTTTGTAAATTCTAACCTCTCGAGTTCAAAGTCTACGCAACCAATTTGTAGTGTTGCACAAACTGACAAGCACACTCACACCACCATGAACTATCTATCTCGTTCCCATATGCGCAAGCATTAAATATTTATTAAAATAAAAAAATGTAGTATACTATGTATATCTAATATGTATATTAGAAAATTATATACTAAAGAGAGAGTACACTACATTAAAAGTTTGAAGACATAAATAAGAGAAACATAGAGAGTTAGAGAGAGAAAGGAAAAGAAATTGAGAATGAACATAGCCAATCTTGGGTCATCGGGTCGGTGGATCATGCCATGGTGCGAACCATTTATCGAGCGACATGGTATAGGACTAGACATGGTTTCAGATCGTGGTGTGTTGGCTCAACCATGACTGAACCATGCCATGTTGCTTGCTGTGCCCAAGTTACCAGACTCTTTTGATACCTCTACCCATAACCATCTGATCACAAGCAACCTTTCTTTTATTTTGAGAGAGAGAGAGAGAGAGAGAGATATATATATATATATATATATCAAAATACATATATATTATTATATATAAATATATACATATATATATAAACATATGTAAAAATATGTAAACGTATGTAAACATATGTAAACGTATGTAAACATATGTAAATGTATGTAAACATATGTAAACATGTGTAAACGTAGGTAAACATATGTAAACGTATGTAAATGTATTAAACATATCTAAACTTATTTAAACCTAGGTAAACATATGTAAACGTACGTAAATGTATGCAAACATATGTAAATGTATGTAGACATATGTAAACGTATGTAAACATATGTAAACGTATGTAAACATATGTAAACGTATGTAAATGTACGTAAACATTTATAAATGTTGGTAAACATATTTAAACATATATGTAGACACATGTAAACATATGTAAACGTATGTAAATATATGTAAACATACATATGTAAACATATATAAATAGATACAAACACACACACACACACACACATATAAATACATATTAATACATATAAATATGTATAAATACATATATATACATATAAATATGTAAAAAAATATATAAATATATAAACATATATTTATTTGACCATGGAGAGACTAATGTTTGCATCAAGGACCTTGATCATGACAAATTGTCCGCAACTATCTGATCACATGCAACAATTCTTTTATTTTGATATATATATATATATGTGCATATGTATATACAAATATATCCATATGCATATATATAATCATATTTATTTATATTTATATGCATATATAAATATATATATTTATCTCAAAATTAATAAATTATTGTTTATGATCAATTGATTATAACTATTTTGTCATGATGATGGTCCTGTGTTTAAGAGGTCGTTTGATAAAACTGAAAAAATTAAGTGCTGAAAAATAAGTGTTGAAAAATTAAAACTAAATTTTATAAATGTTGAATTTAAACTGAAAAACTATTTAATAAATTATTTTTAATTGAATACTAAAGATAAATATATTGTTTGATAACTGTAAATACTAAATACTGAAAATGATATTTTATAAATTTACACTTATTATCACTGCATTACATAATATTCAACATAAATAGAATTCTAATGAATTTTTTTTTTCACTATAATTATTAATTATTAAAAAAAATAAAATCTCTAAAAATAAATCCATAAATAAATCATCAATCCAAAAAAGAAATAAATCATAAATCATAAATCTAAAAAATAATCAATAAAATCTAAACTCTTTAAAACTATTCAAATTTTTAATATAAAAATAAAATTTAATGATCAACTAATTGATTTACTATTTCCTCTCTTTAATTAATCATGAAAAAGTATTAGGGTTATGTGTTGTGGTGGCGAAGAAAGAAAGAGGAGAAGACAGATTCACAAAATAAATTATAGTGTGAATGAGAAAATAAAAAAGAAAGTAAAAAAAAAAGGACAAAATAGTAATTAAAAAAAATTGTTGAAAAATTCAGCTTTCAACATTAAGTAAGTAATTATCTACTTAATATGTTTAATTGTTTTTCAATTAAAATTTTAAATTTTCAGCTTCCAATATTTTTTTATCAAACAAACTTAAAATTTTAAACTATTGAAAATTAAAATTTTCAATGGTTTGAATATTTTTCGTGAATTATTAAACAATCTCTAATTCTTATTCTTCACGGTTAGATAAATACATATTTTGGAAAAAAAGATAATAGTTTTGTATTTTCAAAATGATATCTGAATTTGAAAAATTTGAAAATTAAGATTTATTATTTTTTAAAATATTCCAGGCTTAAAATTAAAAATTTAATTTATACATTCTAGGTTGTTGTATTTTTTTTTTTTTTAATTTTGAAAAATAAAATTGAATTTATGCACAAAACACAAATCTAGTTAAAGATAAACCTTATAAGCTCGCCTCACCTTTTATTTGATCGGCAAAACGCCGTTATTCGCTTGTATAGTAGTATAGTGTTCCATGGCGTTACTCGCACTATCAAAACTTGAGGCAAAAACTCCATGCTCATCCAGGGTCATTTCCACCTTCAACATCATGTTTCAGGAATCTCAGGTTGTTGCCGAGACAACTTTGACTCCTTTACCTCCCAACCCAGCATCCGGCAGCCCGCTCTACTATGAAAACTGGCGCAACCCGATGCCCAGTTCCAGCTCTTCACTCATGATCCCGCACGGGGTTTTTGAAGCCACCACTGCGTTTCGAATTCAGTCGATGTCCCAAACCCACGATCTGAATTCACTTTTAAATGTTTTGGCCAACTGGACGACTACACAGAGGTGGCAGGAGATGAAGCAGCTTTTTGAAAATTGGGTGCGATCCCTGGACAAAAATGGGAAGCCCAACAAACCTGATGTCAACTTGTATAATCACTATTTGCGAGCTAATCTCATGCTGGACGGTAGCATTGGAGATTTGCTTGGTTTGCTCGAACAGATGGAGGATTTTTCCTTGGTTCCGAATACTGCTTCTTTTAATTTGGTGCTCAAGGCAATGCACCAGGCCATGGAAGTCGAGGCTGCTGAAAAGCTGTTCCAGAGGTCAACACTAGCTGCATTTCGAACTTTTTTTTTGTCCGGAAGTCGTGTCTTTGTATCACTAATAAAATTACTTGTGCAACAAATAAACTTGAAGCAGTCAATAACAAACTGCATATTCTATTTTAAGCACACATACTCAGGAAATAAAATTACTATGATGCCCTATAATAGAATATTGCACAAATAAACAAAAAGTGTCATTATTTGATCTGGATTATAAACTTTGACTTGAAGTATCTTCTACTGTTGTCCCGAGACAAATAAATCATATGTTGCAACTTGTTGGTTCGTACAGAAATAACATAAAAAACTCAGAGCAATCAAATGTGAAAAAATTCAGGGAAGAGAAGTTATTAAGAAAACTGATTTGATGCTCTTTTGTCTCGGACAAAAATACATAATGTAATAGTCAATCAATAATCCAAAGTTATTTATTAAAACTCACTTCAAAGTACATAGATAAGAGGTGGACATCTAGAAGTGATCATGATAGGACAAGAATTAGAAAGTCATTTTCCAAATCATTTTAAGTATTAGTTTGAGGATGAGGATGGGAATATTTGAAATAAATTTGTTATTCATTTAGCGATTTTTAGCTTTGCTAGTATAAAAAAATAATATATAGATTACTATGATATTTTATTATTCAATTTTTTTTTTGCATTTTAGTTGGGAGTAGTTGAATGAAGTTATTTCAATTTTTTTTTGCATATTATATAAAAATATAAATATTTGAAATATGTTTTTTGTACTAAGTATTATTTTTTTATGTTTCATTAATTTTTATATGGTATTAGAGTGAAACTTGAAATTATAGAAAGAAAAAGATGTGTTGTACTAGCATATTACGCATACATGTGTATTGTTCCAGCATAGTACTTGTATTCATGAACTATTTAATTTTTTTTGTGCACAACAAGTATGCATGGGCACACAAAATATGAATAATGGTGATCATGTAAGCCAACACTAGGTGTGCATGGTGGTGCATTTGAGCTGAGCAGAGGCACATGGTGGTGTGTGTGATTGCGACCGTGCTGATGTGTCTGGTGGCATAAGATAAAAATGCTAATTGAGTTTTTCTTTATGAAGTAAACAAAGAAAAGGAGAGATTAAATCCTAATTAAATTTGATAAAAATTAAGATTTATTATAACTTTATTTTTTGAAAAAATTATAATGAATTATCGTGATAAAGATAGTGGAGGAGATCTTTAGTTCATTATTTTCATTATAAAGGATAAGTCACCCCAAAAAAAAATTGATAGATATTATTCTCAGAGAGGAGGTTGAAAGCTTTATGAAAGAGTCCTCATATACTTTATTTATATGATATTAATTAGAGAGGAGTATACAAAATGCTTCCTAAGTTTTATAGAAATAATATATATTTTCATTCTTTTAGTCATCATTTGTTATTTTACTTGTATTTTTATTTTGAATTCTTAAATTATTGATATAATATTAAATATTCATATTATTGGTAATCATATTTAATTTGTTATATTCTTTTCTTATTTTGATAGTGTTATAGTAATTAGTAGTAAATATTTGAAAGTTTTTGAATATGATATTATTCGATATGAATCTTTATTATTTTCTCAAGTCATGTTTATATCTGATTATTATATTAGTTTATTATGTGATTTATTTTTTAAAATTATTTAATTTTGATTTTATCTTTTTTTTATTAATATTTATTTATAGGATTAGGAGATTTTGAGATTTCTTTTATTATGATTAAGCAGACTGAATTATATATATTTTTTAAGAGAAATTTTTTATAGATATTTGAGTATTTTGGATTTATTATTTATGTATTTTCTGCTTGATTAATCATTACTATAAAATATGAGAACTAATATCATAATTTTTGGTAAGGTCTATTATTGATTACATATGAGTGTTTATTATAAAGATATGTTTAACTGAGAAAGTAGATTACCTTAAGGTAGTATTTATAGTGAGATGATATACTCAAATATTTAGTATGAACTACTAGTATAATTACTTTCTAGTGGTCAAGATAGTCTTAGTGCTTATTCTTATTTTTTGTGTAGTATCTAATATTTAAAAGATATACAACTAAATATAAAAAATAAAATTTTCAATGATCATTCTTGAGGAGAAGAGTGAATTTGGAGTAGAGGTGTCAAGTGGGCCTGATAGCTCAAGCCTGACATGGATCATACATGAAAATGTATTGATTTGTAAGATATGACATATTTCAGAATCATACATGTACTAATCTCATGTTGGTCTGTGACATGATTCATGTTGTGCTGGGCCACAAGGGATGATCTACTGTCATCTCTAACACGACATGAGAAGATCAAGTGGAATGGTTCTAGATCATAGCGTGTCGTTTGGCTAGATTTGTTTAAAATGATCTTATTGATTAAATGGGCATATTTTGACATATGTACATCTACAATGATTTGTTTCTATCATTGTTTGATCTTTTAGTAAGAAAATAGATTTTTTAAATATAATGTAATCTAAGTTATTGGATTTCTTTCAATGGCTTGATGGACATAAATCTAATATATAGAATTTTGTCCAATAGAATATAAAATAAAAAAAATTATTATTTTAATATTAAAAATTTTCTATAAATAAGATATTAATATTCTTAATTTTTCACATTGAATTTAGAATCTCTTATTTATTTCTCAAAAAAATTATATTGCGCTCTAATAGTGATTTTGTAGAGTTTTAATATTTATAATTTTATACTGTATAAATAATTAACTATGAGTAAATTAATATTTTATTGATGGGGGAGCGTTCACTTTCTTGACTTCTTCTTGGCATGAGGGATTTGTGGACTTGCGAGACACATAAGTTGAAGGTACATATGCTTAACCTAAATTTTTATTTCTAGTTATTTTTTTCCAAGTATATACTGTAATTAAAAAATATCTTTCCAACTTAAAACTTTTAAAATAGTAAACTAAAAAAAAGAAAAATAGTAAATATTTTCTAAATAATTTAGACTTAGACATAGGGATATCTAAGAAAAAAAAAGCAAAAAACAAACATATGAAGTATGAAGAAGAAAAATTGTAAATATTATCTAAATAATTAAAAATAAAAATTTTAGGGGTATCGAAGATCTAACATAATGTATATATGTGTGTGTGTGTGAGTACTTGTGGCATTACAAATTTTTTGAGATATATTGAATAATTTATCAAAAAATATGATGTATTATGTACACATACATCCAACATGTTTATTGTATGATTTCTATGTCTATCAATAGGTATCATATATTCAAAAATTTTTAAAAGGAAAAAGGAAAAGTAATTAACATACTTAAGACACAAAGTAGAGAGATTTTCATGATGCATGATATTTTGATTAAGTATGATGATATTGCATTTGCATACGTCACAATCAATTTTGTTGATCATAAGTGGGAACTAAATAAAAATGTATTATTGTTTTATTGGATCATCCAACCTAATGATAGTTCTGTTATATGTAAGTGTATGTTGAAGATATTTAGGGTATAGAACATATAGAAAAAAATTTCTAGTTTCTATATTTGATAACATATTAAATAATAGTGTCGCTATGAGTATGTTAGTAAGAACTATTAGTGAAATTTTATGTTAAGCATATCTGTCACATAATAAACTTAATAGTGCAAGTTAATTTAACAATTATTTCTCTCATTAGAACAAATATGAAATATACATAAATATATTAAGATACATAGTAGACTATAAGAGTTTCACACTCTATGTAAGTCAACAAGCCTAAAAAATAAATAAAATTCAAGTGAATGTCATACATTGTTGAAATTAAATATATCTTATGTTGAAATTATGTGTTGACTATTAATATGTGATATTTAATTATGTTAATAGTAAAATTAAGGAAATAATAATTGAATAATCAAACTAGAACATATACATTTTATTTTACTTATGTGCATATATAATATTAGTACTATGTTTAATAATATAGAGAACATTCAAATTTTTGTGCTTAGACTATTACAATAGAGAAGAAATGTTTAAAATATTAGTTATTTATCATATCTCTTTATTCTTTGGTTGCACGTATTGATCCATGATTAAAGTTGAAGGGATAGAAAATATTATAAAATATATATTTATATGCATGAATTAATCATAAAAATTAGATGATATAATTTATGAATAATTAGATAATTTGTTTAAATATTATAAAAGTATGACAATATTAATGAGTCTGTGAGTATGTAGATCAATACTGTATTTAGAGATGATTTTTTGATTCAACTAGGTAGAAATAAATGATTTGGAGGGGGAAAAATATTGAATATGAGTGAACTTTTGAGATACTTAAGACTAATTATTTTTTTTTAATTTTTTTGTCAAAGTGAAAAAATTTAAATATTTAGAATTGATAAAAATTGTACGAGTTTATTTTTTTATATTATTTAAAATGATACATGATTTATTGACTTCTTATATGTCTAGCACAATATTAAAAATTTGGATCAGCCCTTTTTGTATCTGTCAATATGATATTCGATAAGAAGACCAAACTATAATTATTAGATATCATTGGAATCCTATTTCGTTTAAAAGATTTGGAAGATTCATGGATGACTCTTTAAAATAAAGTAAATGAATTGCAAGTCGACGATGACATGCACAAAAATGATAATACTAAGACTATGACTATGAGTTGTGACGATTCGAATTAAGTCATCGTGATATTGGATTGACAGTCATGTGTTTGGATTTTTTTTTTTACTTTAAATTTTCATTTATTTTTATAGTTTTGGATATGATTTTTTAATATTGTTTTGTTACATTCCATAGTAATGATATTTTATTTGTAATTATATTTCAATAAAATTTCTTTATTATTATTATATTTAGATACTATTGATATATATATATATATATATATCTATATATATATATATATATAATATAATATAATATAACTATATAATAAATTATAAATTAGATAACACAAACTTACAAACACTTGCACAATAATCCATAATACTTTAGGGCAACACTAATTGTAGAGATGTTTTTCTCATACTATGAGGGGTTGTTAGGGTCATTAAATACTAGAATCAGGATAGATGAACACACAATAGCAAATGAGCCGAAACTTAAAGATGAAGACCATAACTTGCTTTCTTTATTCTTATTGTTAGAAGATATAAAGAATGCTATCTTCTCCATGAGAGGCTCGAAATTACTCAGGATAGATCAATCATGCTTATATTGTTTTAATTCCTAAATCCTCGCACGTAATCATGGTTAAAAATTATAAGCTAATATCATACTGTAACGTAGTTTACAAAATCATTATGAAGCTTATTGCTTATTGGTTGAAATCAGTGTTGGGTGACATAATTAACCCCGTGTAAGAGACTTATGTTAAGGGGCGGTTAATTTTAGACACATTTCTTCTAGCCCAAAGTTTGATTAGAAGATACGCGAGGAAAAGAATCTTCTCATGATGTTTCTTTAGAATTGATATTCAAAAGTCCTTTGACACCGTGGAATGAAACTTCCTAACTAAAGTTCTTGTTGGTCTAAATTTTCTCGAATGGTTCATAAAGATCATCTATGAATCCATCAACAATACTATCTAATTGGTAGTGATAAATGGGTAGTTCCATGGTTTCTTCAAAGATAGGAGAAGCCTTATGCAAGGAGATCTCATCTTCTCATACGTCTTTGTCATTTGCATGAAGTATCTCTCAAGATAGTTATTGATAGTCACATCTCAAGATCAATTCTATTCCATCCAAGATGTGACTCTTTCAAAATTTTTTATTTGATGTATGCGTATGATATTATTATCTTTTCTATAGGAGACAATTTTTACCACCTTAATTCTGAATACACTCAAAGCTTTTACTATCGTGTCTGGATTGAATATGAACTCCTCCAAATCGAATATCTTTTTTGGAGGAGTAAGCAAGGAAACTAAAACAAAAATTATTGAAAACTCTTGATTTAAATAAGACATCCTTTCGTTTGTCTTCCTTGGGATTCTTCTTTCTTCCAGTTGATTAATCTTCTCTCAATTTTCTATTCTACTTGCAAAAATTACTTTGGTCATCCATCAATGAGATGAGAAAATTCTTTTCATTGCCGGCAGACTAGAGCTTCTACGCATAGTCATTCAAGAGATTGAAGGCTATTGGTTTTCAGTTTTTCTCATTTCTAATTATGTTATTAATTCATTTGAAGGAGTTTGTAAAAGATTTCTATGGGGTGACCCAGCACTTGGTAGATATAGACCTAAGATCTTTTGGGATAAGGTGTGTTCGCCCACCCACCTATGAGGTATTGGTATCCTTAACATTTTTATATGGAACAAGATGTTCTTCATCAAAACTCTCTTGCGGATAAATAGAAATGTGGACTCGCTTTGGATTAAGTGGGTTCACCACTTCTATCTCAACTTCCAAAATATTTGGGAGTATCAGTTATTAAAAGAAGATATTCCTTTTTGGAAATTCTTAATCTCTATTAAAGATATCTTACTATCCAAGATATTCTCAAATGAACAAGCTGAAATATTATTGAATACATGAAGTAAAAACGATAGAATTATCTCTGTGTCTATCTTTTTTTAATTTGGATTTGATTCAAAAAAAGATAAATCTTGGACTAAAGCTATATGGATGAAGAACCATGTGCCCAAACATACTGTTAACTTATGGATTGTCAAGCATATGAGACTCAGGACAAAAGACAATTTTTTCAACTCCAATCAATACCAATTACAAATTCTGCAGTTATGCAAAATCTTGTAACCACATTTTTTTCGAATGTTAGGTTTTCTAGATATATTATGAAAAAGTTAAAAGCTTGGACAAATTTTAAAAAAGATCCAAGCTCGATCTCATTGGCTTTCGAAGCTATCAAGAAGCTTTATTAGGTAGAAAATCCAAAGAACAATTTTCGGAAAGTCTTATTTGTAGCTGTGGTGTACCACATTTGGCTTGAAAGAAACAAAAGATTATTTGAAGGAAAAATTTAAAATATAGAATTTTTAGTTAGGAAGATTAAAATTGGGGTTTACTTTATTTTTCATAAAGAATGTAATAGTTTGGAACTATCTTAGATTGTACAAAATTTTTGATAATGAAGTTTATTATTTATCAAAAAAAAAAAAATTAGGGCAACACTAGGTTGCATGGTTGCTTGCAGACTATAGCTTGCTGCATGTAGGTTATAGCCTGTTGCATGCGACAACTAATTTAGGCTAGCTTAGGTTAGCGGTGGGCACTAGGCTGGGCTAGGCATATTTTTTTGCATAGTGTAGTCTTGATGGTTTCATAGTTATTAAAGGCACGCTTGAGGCGTGCCTAATGCCCAAGTTTCATTAGGCCTAGGCAAAAGTGCCTCGCATTGTCTCATCTTGCTTCAGGCTTCCTCCACAAAATATATTATTCACGAAGCCCCCCTCTCCCCACAAATTAATTATTTTTAAAGATCTCTCACAAATCATATTATTCCCAAAATTTTTATTATTCATATTCTTAAAAATTATAGATAATACGCTTGATGTATTAAAACTTGAATTGTTAAAATTTTATTATTTTTATTTAGAATTTTGATTGTTTGTGATTAATTGGAAATATTAATGATAGTTTGATTTTTATATTTAATGTATTTGATTTGATTTTATTAATTGATAAAAATTATAGTAATATTTAGTGTGTATGTGCGTATATATATATATATATATATAAGGTAGAGTATACTTCACAAAAAAACCTACACCTTAATTATGTTTTGCACCTTAAAGTCTTTTGTGTCTTAAATAACTATTACTAGTTTTAATTAGTTGGAACTTGATCTGCCATGACTCGGCTCGGCAAATTGCTCCAATGGGCCATGGTGCCATGTTAGGTTGAGGTTCTCCGAAGTTGTGCTAACACGACATGACCTAGATGGATAAGCCTTGTTATGTTGATTGTCAAACACAACATGGTTGATTGCCTTGCCCTAAAAAATGTGTTCCATACCAATCCAATACTGCTTGTTTAACACAAATAGTCTTTAATTACATGAGTTGTGAGCAATACAATCCACTATTACATGGTGGATTACGTAAGACATTGTATGATTTTAAATAGTCATTGAGCCTAGTTTGAGTTACACAAATATGTCGCTTATTTTTCTTTGTTCTTTTGGAGATAACTCGATGATAAATTTATTTTGCTGATTATTTAGTAGATGATATTCTATTTTTGTGAGATGATGAGTTGAAAATTACTTAACTTAAAGAGTATATTCATGCACAATTCTATACAAAAAATCTTAGGAGGCTTATATATTTTCTCGGCATAAAAGTGACTTATTATATGAGGATTATCATTTTGTCAAAGAAAAGATATGCACTTGATATTCTTGTATAAATTACTCTTTTAGATTATGCAATAATAAATACTTTTATTGATTTAGATATAACTTTAATTTGGATGCAATCTCTTTATATTCTTATAAGAAAATTATATAAAATATTAATTATCTGATTATGATCATATTAAAATAATTTATGTAATTAGTATAATTTATTATTTCTTAGATTTATTTTGACATGTTTAACTTAATGTAGTTTTTCACATACTTAGGTATGTGAAACAGTCAATAGGACCTGGGAACTCTTTTATGGGTCACGGACACTTGTAAGTAGTTAGATATTTTTTTTATATTTGAGTTGAGTGTCATTATGTACTAAAAGGAAATAATGATAGAATTTTATAAATTTTTGGAAATACCCTAATTTTTAGAAAAGGTAGGAGGCTAACATTGAGGTTTCTAATAGGTCGTACTGTATTGGCAATACTCATTTGTATGAGGCCTAGTTGGGCCATCATGTTGTGTCCGACAAGGCATAATGTTTAGCATGGGCCATGCCGTGCTGACATGGTTCTAAAAAATGTGTAGCTCGATATGGCCCATTAGTCCATCATTTGCCCAAGTTGTGTTGAGTTATGCTTGGTCATGCCAAGCTGCGTCAGACTTTGCCAAGATTACTTTGGTTCATTTTGTGTTAGCTTGGGTCAGATTAAGGTTAGCCTAGGTTAGTTCAGGCAAACATGATTTGATCAGCTAGGCCAAAATTAGTAGCACAAGTTATCGTGCTAAGCCATGCTGTGGGCTGGCACAAGGCTGGTCCATGCATGGCTTTGAACTGGGCTATGCCATGCTAGGAATGATATTTTTGTGTTGTGCCTCATGCAATGTTTAGGCTACCCAGACTAATTGACACCTCTAGACAGATAATATTTTGAGATATAGTACATATGTAATATTCAGAGTGATGATAATTTTTTATGAGATATTTTGAATATGATATCTGCTTGAGGTGATTGAATATCTACTATTTATTCTCATTAACATTTATCTGTGATATTCATATAATAAAATATATAAGTTTTAATTTGTTATTTTATGAGCATATGAAGCACGTATAGGTAAACTTTTTTTTTCTTAAAGAGAAGATTCATGTTGAGATCATTACTATAATATATATTCAAATAGTAGAGTAGCCAATATATATTTTTTCTAAGGTCAAAAAGAGATCATAGCTTATGTAACTTTTTTCTAAGTTTTGTGTTGTGAATTTATATGCAACAACTTGACTAGGTCTTATGATATTTTTATTATTCAGTTTATTTTTTTTTGTATTTTTGATAAGAACACTTGATTTGTTGGTTGCTTCTATAATTTTTGTTCATTACATAAAAACTGCTTTAATCATTTCTAGTCATTATATACAAATATTTGATATATATTTTTTATAGAGTATTATTATCTTTTTATATTTCATTAGTTTTTACAAATTACTAATAAACTCAACTTTCTCAAAGATATGCAACACAAAAACTTAAATCTATAAATTGAAAATAAAAAGGCTTAGGATAATTTACATGCTATGTCCTTCCATCAAAATAGATAAAATTATAAAATTAAAACAATAAACAAATCCTAATTCCTAACATTCTCATTTAATTGGTAAGTAAATATTTAGAATATTAAGCTTTAAGAAATAAAAAGTAAGTTGATGTCTATCAAAGGGTTTCATAAATATATTATTTTTTTCTTAAAGAAAAAATAATATATTTTTATGTGTTTCATTTACTTATATAATATTTAATTTGAGATTATTTATTTTATTATCTAATTATCATAATAGATAATAGTGAGAGAAGTGAATACTTGATCTACTTAATGAAGAGCATTATCCAAGTTATTTTGCAAACAATTGTAACTATTATCATAAACTCTATCCTTACAATTAAATATATATAATAGTGAGAGAAGTAAGTGTGTACATGATCTCTTTAATAAAGAGCATGTCTCAAGCATTTTGCAAGTAATTATAGCAATCATTCTAAACTCTACATCTACATTGAATTTGAAGATTACTATTTATCTTTTATTTTTTTAGGAGATAAAATTATGTTTAAGAAAAATATAATAATGTTATTTCATATACTCATCATATAAATTTGATGCCCAACTAAGATTTGAATGATTAGTGGAAGCTGTACATGATTACTGAATGAGATACCAAAACATGATTTTTTTTCATTTACCTAAGTAGCAATGAGTTGTATTAAAGTGAATCTCTTATGAAGAATCTAAAAAATAATTAACTATATTGGCTGCATAAAATATTTATAATATGATGATAGCTAGATAATTTTTTTAATGATTTTTTAGGATATTGTAGTGGTGTTAAATGGGCCATGCTATCTATGCCCTTGCTCGGCATGGCATGGGAATGAGTTGGCCGGCCCGACATAGCATGGTTGGCCCGCATTATGTAGGGTTGTGCTTGACCATGCCGGGCTTGGGGTAGACTGTGTTGGCTTAAGTTGGTTCAGGCAGTGCAAAAATAAAAATTTTTTTGCCTTTATCCTAAATCCTAATACCTACGACTACCTATGAGTAAGACCTAATATAAATTTTTTAAATTAAAATTTATTTAATTAAAAATATTTATGCTTAAATCAAATAAAAAACCATCACAATGTAAATTAAAAAAACTGTAAAGTGCAATCTAATTTCCAAATCCAATATAATACATCTTACAATAGTCATAAAAAAAAAATCAGAATGAAAAATAAAATGGCAAAAATAAAAAAATGATAGTAATGTAGCAGTGGGATAGTATGAAAATGACATGAAGATGTTGCTAATGTCTTTAATAATCTTGATCTCTATATCTCATGAATTATCATCTATCATCATTTCTTATGCTTTATCTTGAATGTTCTATCTCAAATTCTATTAATTCTATATGCATGCAAGTGTTTTAAGGATATTTGGTTGTAATTTTGATCTCATATTTAAAATGACATTGACTATCACAGCAAATATAGACTTTGATGCTACATAAGATATTGAATGAATCAGTAGATTACATGTCATCTTTAATTGGATGAGATATGTGGATATATATGATTTTTATAATAATAAAATATCTAAATTCTATTTATCATCATGTGATAAAATAAGACAGTAATCGGTATTTAATTATCGAGATAATTTGAGTATAATTAATGAACCATCCTATTATTTGTCATTGGCTAACTGAATAGAGAAGTCATCGTCTATGAATATGATGTTTATGTTTGTATTCGGAGCATGACTATAACTATCATATTTAGTATCATAATATAAAAGCAAGTTAGTTATTTTTATGAATGAACTTTTCACATGAACACACACATCAAAATAATTTTTATTTTTTCTACCTTAATCTTAAGATTCATACAAGCAATTAAATAATCCAGAGTGACCTTTATACTTGATCTCCATCTTAACTTCCATGAAATTAAATGTATGATGATCTTTATACTTGTTAAACATGCTATTGACACTGCGCATGTACCTAAGTGCAATATAATTGGTGAGTGTGTACACAGATTAACACATTCTTTGTGTCATAAAAAATTTTTAAGAATTTCATAAATAAAATTTCTATATTTTAGTCATAATCATCAATAATAAACTCGTCATTTTTATTATTGAGGTAGTCGGATATCATATGCCAGTAGTTAATATATGACTTCAACATCAAGTAAGTATAATTCCAATAAAGTCTCATATTTGTTTACAATTTTTTTTAATGACAATCATAGACTGTTAAACTTTTATTGTTTGTTAGGTATATTAAAATATTTTAGTAAATTTTATATTTTTTATAGTATGAGACAAATTATTTTTATTCTTGTTTGTACTATTAGGTTAATCATGTGAAACATTCTCCTAACATGAAATATCTTATATAATGGTCTCTCTCTAATAGTCATAACATACATACTAATAACTACTCTGTTATAGAAGTATTATTGAAAGTCATACTAAATATTTTATTTTGAATATAATATTTCTTAAATATTTGTATCATACACTTATATATGATAGTTACAAGGATGAAGAATCTTAGGAAATTCTAATATTTATTTATTAAATTTTTATTTAGAGTCTATTTAGTGGGTGATAGGGTATATAACTGATGCATTATCGCAACTAGTTCATATATCGAATCTACGGATAACACTCAACTAAATTTCATAAATTTATTAATTATTTTTTTAATTTATAAAATTTTATTATTTCATTCCTATATGTGAATTTAAGAATACTTTAGTAAGCAAGTTGAAAATAAATCTACATAATACTGACTATCCTTAGATCATCTAAAATCTAATCGAGAGATCCATGATGATAATTAGTTTGAATATGCATTCCCTCACAATATCATTGTGGTATATAAAGGGGGTTAACAAAGTTGAATTTGATCAAACTTGAAAATTTCTACTGCAAATTTGGATGTCTTTGATCTAATGTATTATGTTTTTGGTGTATTGATCGGTATGTTATTTTAGGTGTTCAGTTTCACACATACTCATATGTATATATATATTATAATATATATATTATGTTAATTTTTGATCGACATCTCTATAAGTTTTAATTTTTATTATTTTAAAGTATGTCTAACTATTTATGTTCATCTAGTTTTTTATTTTTTAGATGGCATATGAGTTTGGATCGAAATCATTAGAGAAAATATAGTCTTTGTTTAAGACCTTTCAGTAAAGTTATTATTATTATTATTTTTAGGTCTATGTCAATTTGATACTTATTTTCATTAAATTTACTGTGTAATATTTATTTATTTATATTATTTTATTAAAAATATGAAAGTTGTAAAAAAAAATTATAAAGCTTTAAAGAAGCACTGCAACAAAAAAATTTTAAAATTAGTATTGTACTGCAGATCATTTTTTTTATAAATTCTATTTTTCAGAGTCGAGAGTCTATGCAACCAACTTGCAGTGTTGCACATGCTGACAAGCACACCTATATTACCATGAATCATCTATCCCATTAACGCATGCACAAGCGTTAAACATTACTTAAAAAAAATAGTATAATATATTGTATATATAAATCTAATATTTATATTATAAAATAATATACTTAAGAGAGTCGAGAGACTACATTACACACAAAATTAGAAGACAAAAATTAGGGAATGAGAAACTGAGAGAGTTAGAGAAAAGAGAATAAATTGAAAATGAATATCTAAATTTTGATTTCCCTATTTATAGAAAAAAAAATCAGATTTATTTAAAAAATAATTTTTTTATTAATTTTTTTTTGTATTTTAAATAGGACAGAATTACGACAACCATCAGATTTTAGCCTTTGTAGCCATTAGAGTCAATTTAACAGTTACATAAACTCTAGATGTGAAAAAATATATTTTTTATTACTATTGACGAACCGACGTGGACAGTATTAGGCTGTGCCTGTCACTGTCCATGGTGGAATCCCATTGCATGAAAATGTAATGGGTGATCAGCTTACGTGGCCGGTCAATTGTAATTGGCAACATGGTCGGATTAAAAAAAAACCCGCCCTTTCGAGCGGTCACCTGGTAGGACTTGATCTGTGACTTGGGGCTGAATTATAGTCAATTTTGGGTCCTCGGGCAGGTGGATTGTGCCACCCAGCCACTCAATTTGTGCTTTGCCTGATATATAGGTATGACTCTCGCTTGTCCATCACAGCATGAGTCATGTCTCGGGCGGCACGATCCATGATCAGACATAGTTCTGAACCATGCCATGCTGTGCTAGTCACTTCTAAACTATGTCATGCCGTGGGCTTTATATGAGCCGCTCGACCCTTTTGAGACCTTTAATATATTGTTGAGTCAATTCAATAGGAGACTAATATTAAATAAGTAATTAATACTTCGTTTAATAAGAGTATTGGCTAGAGCACAATTTAAAAGATTAAATTCTATGAGAATAACTAATTTATATCTTTTCTATAACAATATAGTATCTCAATTATCATAAGTTATTTTAATCTTAAGAAAATAATTGAGTCACTCAGTATTATTTATCATAAATTATGATTGAAAGTAATTTTTGAGTTGCATACTTTTCAATTAGTTATCTTTTATTATAAAAATATTATTCAAATAACAAATAATATGATAAACTTATCATATGAATTTGTTTGATAAAATAAAAAGTAATTTATAACATTCATTGAGTCGAGTGATTCGAAGTTTTTGATGATCAAGTCTCTCAACTCCCAACTCATTTGGGGTTGAGACTTGATCTGAATTAGGAGCTGCTAGCTTGATTATACTAGATAAAGAATATTATTTAAAGAAAATCTCATACTTTTTAGAATTAATTTGTCTTGCATTTGTTTGTATGTATGATGACTTGAAAGAAAAGTCATCACTTTGTAAACTAACAAGTTGAAAAGTAATCAAGAGGTGATATTTTCTTCTAGTTGGAGGCTCACATGGGATTCTATACGACTAAGGAAGAGTAATAGATTTAAATGTCTCTTGTGAATCATTACCCAATCTAGATTTATTAATGAATGAGTCATGCTCAAAAAAGTAATATTAATACTAATTAATATTTTATTAGTCTCAGACAGATAATATATGTATTCATTTTGGATATTAGAGTAATCATGAAACATATAATTTATCCTCTTGGGTGACATTACTTTGTCCTATGAGAGATAAATAAAACAAGTATTCCCCAAAATTAAATTGCAACTTAAATAATATATCTTCAAGATGTAAGATTAAAAAAAGCATACATTGTGAAAGTATACAGGAAAAAAATTGATTGATCAGATAATTTGTCATTAAAATTGAATTTTTTAAAAAATATTTTAAAATATTTTTTTCAGTAAGAAGTGATATAACCGACTTAATAAAATATTTGTTCTTCTTTTATACAATTTTGTTGTGTGGTGGTCTACAAGCATAAGAACTCTAGTATATGAACACATGGTTAGTAAACTAAATGTTAATTTTTTTATACATATATTCTAAGGCGTCATTATTCATGATAATTGTAATACTTATTTTTAAATTGATTTTTTATTTTTTAATGGAATAATTAAAAAAAATAAAAAAAATGAAAGATTTAAAATAAAATAGAAATAACTAAGTGAACTTTATATAATTATCAATAAAGATAATTAAATATTCTAAGTTATCTCAAGTGTCAATTCTACTAGTTCCTCTATTAATAGTATTTACTTAACACTTAAATATATTCTAAGTTGTTAAATTGAATGAATTCTTATGCATACATATCTAATGGGTATAATAAGAATATCTTATATATTTTTACATCTAATATGCATCATAATCTAACAAAAAGACATTTCTAATATTGAGATCCAAAATTCTTAGTTTTACAAGAGATTAATGATTGAGCTCAAAATATATAAGTAATTAATTAATAACACTCAAATACTTAGTGAGATAACTAATTATAAAAGAGATAACATATAATCTATCATATTCATTAAAAATTTTTTTTTTCCTTAAAGTCAGTCACTCGATCATGCAAAACATGATCAATAGAAGAAAAAATTATATTAGAGTTAAATTATTTAATAATATAACTTACAAAAAGAAAATTAATTGGGTATCAAGGATTAAATAGAATATTTGAAAGAAATAAAGTATTAAATTGAATGTTATTATAATTAATAATATTAAATAATTTATCATTAATTATGATCATATTAAACAAGTAGTAAATAAAAAATAATTATTTGCAGTGTAGCTGTTAATCTATTAGTTACTAATCAAGAAATTTAAAGTGAAAAATAAAGTTATGAGAGATATAATACATGGATGATGAATAATATATGTTGCTATTCTACTGGCAAGGAAGTCTAAATACTTTTCTCTAGTTGTGGTCGTGTTGGGGGAACTTTATGAGAACCCCCGAATGACTCTGATAGGTGACTTGTTGTTCTCAAGAATTTGTATTGTGTAATGAAATATACGAATGAATATTCATTATATTCAATGTACCTATTATGACATATTAGTAACTTATATTCTACGTATGAATATCTATCTCCTTATTCAATGTATATATTTAATACATTGACATTAATAATATGTGCATCCTTATTTTCTTATTAATAGAAACTTAATTTTGATCATTGTAGGGATAAATGAGATGTTTGTAATAAATTTTTTTCTGACTTTCTCTATCATATTTAGTGTTTATTTATTTTCTCTTTTTAATCACTTTCTATTCTCTTTATTCTTTCTATTATATTCTTGAAACATAATTTTTATAACACGTTATCAACATGAAGATTTATCAATTGAGTAAATAATTTTTGCAGGTAAGTTTTTTTTTATTAATCAATTTATACTTCATCTTTTTCTATCAATTCTTTTTTTTTTTTCTTAGCCTGGAGTTAAATTTTCAACCCAAAAGTATCTTTTTGCTCTTAAAGTAGTGGTGAATATTTGGAAATCCTACTAATTAATCTAATGATTTATTTGTTTTGTAAGAATTATGACAAATATTGAAAGATCAAAATTTTATATCATTGAAGTAAGTGAAAATAATTATTTATCATGGTATCCCGACATGGAAATGCACTTCCAATGGCAAGATCTTGTCAATGCAATTACAGAAGATGGAACTTCAAATGTAAAAGATAAAGTAAATGTACTGATTTTTATTCGTCGTCATTTGTATGAGAGCCTGCATACTCAATATTTTTTTGTTCAAGATCCTCAAACCTTGTGGAAGAGGTTAAATGATAGGTATTATTATACCAAAACTATTATCCTTCCTCAAGCATAATGCGGAATTGTTTTTCGGCTACATGGTTTTATTTGATATTGTTTTTCAGACTACATGATTTTAAATCAGTATTTGACTATAATTTCATATTATTTGATATTGTTTTTTGGCTTGAGTTATGCATTATCAAACTCACTAATGCAGAATTGTTAGAGAAAATTTACTCTACCTTTCATATTTCAAATATTGTATTGTAATAGCAATACCGGTAACGTTAATTTATCATATACTTTGATTAAATTTATGTGCTCCTTATTGCTGAGCAAACTAATAAATTACTGCTTAAAAATCATGATTTTAGGCTTGCTGGCTCAAAAGCATTGCCTGAAGTACATGCAAACTCTGAGAAAATTATTAGCTATTTTAAGGGCTACAAGCATAGATAAAAATATAATCCTTGAAGGAGTAACAAAGAATTTAATCACCCCAAGAATTATAACTTAGACCCGAATTATGACAAAGAAAAGAAATCAAAGAAGGTGACTAATGAAAATATATGCCATCATTGTGGCATGACTGGGCACTAGTCACATACTTATTGTCTGCTAAATTATTTTGTTGATCTATATCATACGTTTTTAAAAATAATTGTAAACATGGTGAATCTCTTGCTATTGAAATTAATCCTGTTGTCATAATCACTGTTAAAGTCAACAATATCTCTGTTGGTAGGACTCTTCTTCCTCTTGAAGTAGCATATGCATTCCTGGATGTTTTTAATTTTTTTTGAGGACATCTGATTATTTTGATGAAGTGTTAGACTAGTGATGATATCTTAGATTTCGAATGTATTATTTTTTATTATTTTTTAATATGATTATACAATGAAATATTTATGAACTTGATATAATATTTATCGTTTTGAAATTTTATTTGACTCTAATTAATATGAAAATTTTATGATACTTGACACTCGAAGTTGTCAACATAAATACAAATGGAAAACATCGATAAAAATAAAGATATTTGTCTGCTTGATTGTGTATCAACGCATATCATATTTCATAATAGATGTTTTTTCTCAAGTATGATATTACGTAGGACACATGTCCATATAATATCTGATCCTATTTCGATTATTGATGGTTTTGGGAATGTCACAATTATTTTGACAAATGGTATCATTTTGCATATTGAGAATACATTTCTAAGCATTAGATAAAAATGAAATTTGCTTAGCTTTAAAGATATACGTCATAATGAGTATTATGTTGAGATTATTTATGAGCAAAATAAAGAATATATTGGCACTATATTTTATAAGACAAGCTTGAAGGTCATCCATGAAAAGTTAGAAGTTTCTTCTACAAGTTTGTATTGTGTTATGATTAAGATCGTTGAAACCTACTCCACCATATCTTGGAGATTAGTAATTTTTGATCAAATAGGATTATGGTATGATGGTTTTGGTCACCTTGGTGTTTTAATAATGTGTAGAATAATCTAAAATATAAAGGGGTACCTTTTAGAGGATACAAATATATTATTGTCTAAAAATTATAATTGTGAAGATTGTTTATAAGAAAAACTCATTATCAAATATTCTATAACAAAGGTTGATCTTGGATCTCCTTTATTCCTGCCAAGAATTCATGGTGATATTTGTGGATCAATACAATCATCAAGTGAATCATTTCGATATTTTATGGTACTAGTAAATAAATCCTATAGATGATTCCATGTTTGTCTATTTTTTATGTGCAATGTCGCCTTTACACATTTACTTGTACAAATTATAAAGTTTTGAGCATAATTCCTTGACTATCCAATTAAAGGCATAAGGATAGAAAATGCTAGTGAATTTATATCAAAGAGTTTTGATACATATTATGCTTCAATTGGAATCGAGGTTGAGCATTCGGTTGCATATGTTATACTCAAAATGGATTGATAGAATCTTTGATAAAACATATCCAAATTATTGATCACTCTATTATTAAGAATAAATTTTGAACAATACAGTATGGGGTCATGCAGTTTTGCATGCGACAGCTCTAATAAGATTGTGCTCTTCTGCTAGTCTTTTAAAATCTTTCCTTCAAATAGTTCTTGGTTATGAACATGATATTTTATATTTATGCACATTTGGTTGTATTTTATAGGTGCTTATAGCACCACCAAAAAGAACAAAAATGGGTCTCCAATGCCGTTTGAGCATTGGTTTAATTCACTGTTCATTATTAGGTTCTTGAAACCAATTAATGGTAATTTTTTTATTGTTAAATTCCCAGATTGTCATTTCAATGAGATTGTGTTTTCATTCCCTAGCTAAACCAGAGACTTTTGGATTTATAACTTGCATCCCTGATAATGTAAAGCCTGTTGGATATACATGAGTCTTTGTTAGGACATTAATTGAGAAAAATGAGATTGTTAGGTATAAAGCCCGATTTGATGCCCAAGGATTCTTTCAGAGACCTGAGATTGATTATGATGAGACATATTTACTTGTATTGGATATGAATACATTTTATTTTCTCATTAGTCTGGTACTTCTTGGAAGAATGGAAATGTGTTTTATGAATATTGTGATGCCATATCTATATGATGCATTAGACTTGGATATTTATGAGGGATTCAAACTGCTTGATTTATGTACTCCCCACAATTTATTCTTAATAAACTTGCAAAGATCTTTGTGCGGGTTAAAGCAATCCAGTCGCATGTGGTATCATCTTCTAAGTGAGTACCTAATTAAGGAAAGATACAAGAATGATCTTATCCACCCATGTGTGATTATTAAGAAATCAAAAATCAGATTTGCTATTGTAGTAGTTTATGTTGATGATATAAATTTAATTAGAACTTCAGAAGAGTTAGCTAAAACTATCGAGTATTTGAAAAAGGAATTTGAAATTAAAGATTTAAGTAAAACTAAACTTTGTTTTGGTCAAGAGTTTGAGCATAAAGTAAGTAGAATAATTGTCCATCAATCAACATACACTGACGGATTACTTTAACACTTCAATATGGACATGACTCACTCATTGAGCACTCCTATGGTTGTAAGGTTTCTAATTCTCAAAAAGATTAATTTCTTCCTAGAGAATTTGATGAACAAATACTTGCACCTAAAGTATCATATCACAATATAATTGGAGTTTTGGTGTACTTAGCACAATGTACGAGACTAGACATCACTTTTGAGGTAAATTTATTGGCATGTTTTAGTTCTGAGCCAATGTGGAGACACTGTAATGAAATTAAACATATTTTTAATCATCTTTGAGGAATCATAGATTTGGAATTTTATTATTACAAGGATTCCACAACTTTTAGTTTAGTTGAATATTTTGATGCTGGATGTAGACTTGATCTATAAAAATTTGCTTTCAAACTGACTATTAATTTTGTTACAATGGCACTGTCATTTCTTGGCGTTCTATGAAATAATTGCTAGTATCTATATTTTATAACCAATCTGATATTATTGCTTTATATGAAGTTGGAAGAAAGTGTTTGGTTAAGATCTGTTATAATACACACTCACAATTCTTGTTACTTAACATTGATTATAAAATTTTCCACTATAATTTATGAAGATAATGCTGCTTGTGTTACACAAGTTAGGGGAGAATATATCAAATTTGATAGGACCAAACATATCTTGCCAAAAATTTTTTATACCATGAACTCCAAGAAAGTCGGCAAATTAATGTTTAGCAGATTCGATCCATAAAAAATTTTGTAGATTTTTTTGCCAAATCATTGCCATCATTAATTTTTGAGAAATTAGTATATGATATTACTATGCTACAAGTTTATAAGATGCAAGATTAACTAATTCCAACAGTGACTATATAGCTCAAATTAAGAGGGAGATATTGTGAATTATATATTTTAATCTTTTTCCCTTTTGTTTGGTTTTTGTCTCATTGAGTTTTTCTAGCTTAAGGTTTTAATGAGACAGTATCATTCAATACACATTTATGAATATAATGAATATTCAAGGGAGAGTGCTATGAAATACTAAGAAGCATGGACACGGATACGACACGGTATGATACGGGGACATGACAAATTTCAAAAAATTACGATATGGATACGGCTAGGATACGGCATGATAAAAAAATAAATACATGTTATCCTTAAACAGTAACTTAAATAAACAAAAAAATGCTCTAACATTATTTTTACAAATATTCAAATACAAACATGAGAAATATTAAAATAAAAGATTAGTATTTCCTTCTGAATAAAATAAAATAGCTTTCAGTTCAGGTTCATCAAAAGAAAGATCTATAATCTCAATAATTCTAGTATTTTCAATATCCATTGAGTCAAAACTATCACATTAAATGTCCCATATTTTAGATTTACTTTCATTATAGTCTGGAGATCTCCTTGACAGTATTTAGAGATTGTTATGGACATAAACCAAGTCTTTAGTTCTTTGTGGTATCAATTTGTTTCTTTTCATGGAGTGAATAAAAATATATATGCTCTAATTTTTTTCACAACATGAGGATGAACAAGATTATCCTAGTAATTTTAATGATATAGATTGAAGTATCGGTGCAGCAGTTCCATGAATAACCCACCATTTAATAGGACTCATGTATCACCTGTCATTGATTGAATCACTATTAGAAAAATCTTTCAAAAATGTCGAAAATATAGCATACTCATCATTTGCTCGTCTTTTCTTTATTATAAAAATATCTCTCAAAATATTTTTTTCTTTCTTTTACTATTTCTAAATCTTGATGTGGTAAAACACGATCATGAGACTCATCAAGCCATTGTTGACTATAATACCTGCAAGTTAAAGTTATAACATTAATTATAAAAATTTAAACATCATAGAATATCATATATATTAAATTTATCATAGTCTATAATTTAAAATCTTAAGATTACCTTGGATTTAAGAAATAAGCTAAGGAATGTAAAGATGTGTGACTTTTATTTAATCTTTTCACCAAGATTTCATTCACAATATAAAAAAACTTACAAGTAAAATTACACAACAATTCATATAAGTTCAAATATAATTAAAAATTAAAAACTTTCAATCAAAACTTTAAAAATTGAATAATAAATTAAAATTATACCTTGAATTATCTGTGAAGCTTTTATGTTCTCTTATAAATAGTTTCATTCACTTTTTTGATCATAGAATCTCTCTACTCATAAATATTGTGAAGACAAAGTTTGTCAGTGTTAGTTAATCGAATCATCTCATAAATGGAAGTTGTAAAGTTGAAGATATAATTCACATTCATCCAAAAGTCTTCATTTATGATTTTATCTTTTACTTCTTTAGTTTTTACTAAATCTTCTTTATATATTTCTCATTCTTCACTTATCACTAATTGCTCCATACTTTTTTTATTATTTTAAATCGATTAAGCATAATAATAGTTGAAGCAAAATGTATATCGGTCACTAAAAGTAATTTTAACTTGTAATGATTATTAAACATCGATAATCTTAATGCATGATTCATAATGAAATTTTTAATAAAAAAGATATCACTTGAAACTTGAGTGATCCAATCACATTGTTCCATCATATCATTATATCTTGAGTGTGTTGGTACACAAATATTCTTCAAAGTAAGATTGAGAGTATGAACTATACACGGGGTCCAAAGATATGCCAAAATTTTGCTTCCACAATGTTTCCTGCTGCTTTGCAAGCTGCAGTATTATAGTTATAACTTGAACTACCTTTTGTGAACCAATCTCTTGTATAATATTAATCAACAAATCAGCTATAAAATATTTCTCCTTAATCTCTCCTTTGCAGTTTATTGCTTTCAAAAATAGTGGTTCACTTTCGGAGACTGCTATGATATTAATAATTAGTCTTCTTTGAGCATCTGACCATCCATCACTGTAAATGCTCACTTTTTTCTTATTTCAAGTCTTCTTGATTATTTTCAATAGATTATCAATATTATTTTTCTCCTTCTGCAATAATGTTGTTCTTAATGTATTATAGTTTGGTGGGACATAACCTGGAAATTGAGTTACACTTTTAAAGGTATGAGCATAATAAGGATTTCTAGCAAAGTGAAAAGATAACTCCATAGTATAAAACATCCTAGCTATCTCACTGTCAACTATTTTACGTGCACTAATTTTGAATATATTTTCAATTGATTACATAGTTTCCTTTCTCTTTTTTAGATCAATTGGACTAGTAATAGAAGAGAAATTCTCAAAAATAGAATCTGCAACGCTTAATGTGGGTAAATAAACTTACTTAAGATTAGATATTTCATCATTTGTTCAGATTTTTTCATTATCCTTCGCATCTCAATCAAATTTAGATTCATTATTTTAGTACATGATGCAATCTCAACTCATTTAATTTTTAACAAGTGAGCCTTGATTCTATAATATGATCCTTTATATATTTGTCTACAAAAATTACATTGAAAAGTAATATTTTCTTCTCCTTTTTCTTTATCTAATTTCACATCTTTCGTGACATATCTCCATAATGGAGCATTATCATCACCATTTGGAATATTTTATTGATTACTTGAAGGCTTAGAATTACAACTCATTTTATTGTATAATTCTGCATAAAAAAATTATGCATTTTAAATAATCTATATTATTTCAAAATCCATTTAATCTAATTTTTTCATCTTCCATCGATATAATAAGATAAATTTCATTATATTTTACATATTTACATATTACATTAATTCATTTAAAATAAATTATATAACCAAAAATATTATACTTATATATTGTATATTACATAATTAAATATTGCATATATTACATATTGCATACTACAAAAATTATTCATATTTATATATTTCATATTTTAATATTGTATATTTATCATTATACTTAAAATCATGCATTTAAAATTAAAATAAATTATATTACACATCAAAATTATTTGTTTATTATATTTTACATATTTATTAAAGAAATAATAAATAATTAAAATATAAAAAAATAGATTTAAAACCCCCTATTTTACTGCTTTGAACCCCCCTCCCCCACCCTCCAGTTATTGTTTCTAAACCCTCCCTCATCTTTTAAAATCAAGTTACATTTGTTACTGTTTTGAAACCTTACTGCTTCAAAAATCCCGAAGCAATGACAAGTTATCCCCTGCAATCAGCTTCATCGGCCATTCAACGCTGTTGGCGGTCGGCTGCTCCTCGATTTGTTGGAGTTGTTGGAGTAACGTGTTGATTTTAAAATGTGTTTTCGACGCGTTGGATTCGTGACAACGCATCAGATACATCTCCGATGCGTCTGTCCGATACGCCACATGGCGTATCAGACATATATCCGACACTTGTCCATACCGTGTCCACGTGTCAGATATGAAATACATGAATGAATATTCATTATATTCAATGTACTTATTATGACATATCCGTAACTTATATTCTACGTATTAATGCTCATCTCCTTATTCAATGTATATATTTAATACATTGATATAAATTATATGTGTATTTTTGTTTTCTTATAAATAGCATCTTAGTTTTGGTCATTGTAGAGATGGTTGAGATGCTTGTAATAAAATTTCTCAATTGACTTTCTCTATTATATTTGGTGTTATCTATTTTTTTTAATCTCTCTCTATTCTCACTATTTATTCTTACAACGTAATATTTTATAACATGTTATGAACTGTTGTTCCCACATCGCTCCACAATCGATCACTGAGTGGTTTGTAAGTGTGCCATACCCTTAAATCATTGATGTGCCTTTTGAGCTTGAAGCCTAGAGGGAAAAACCCATGAAGCTTGAAGCCAAAGTGGTCAATCCTTCGATAGGGGTGGCCCATTTATAACATGTTATCAGTAATGATCATGTTGGGGGAATCTGTGAGAACCCTCAAATGACTCTGATAGACAACTTATTATTCTCAGCGATCTGTATTGCTATTAGTATTTTTCTCTAGTAATGATCATGTTGGGGGAATTCTGTGATAACCTTTGAACGACTTTGATAGGTGACTTATTGTTCTCAACAATTTGTATTGCTATTAATATTTTTTTTGAAAATAATTCCAAATAATTTTTTTTCGTATGACCACACTTCTTATAATATATGCACAATACCAAAGATATGTAGTGCCTTCAATAAATATTGAAGAACTTGATGATAAAATTTTCATCCAAAATTAGTATCGATGATAAATTTTTCATATATATATATATATATATATATGAAAAATAGGTTTGCTTAAGATCTAACTTCTTCAAAGTGAAATGATCATCTTCAAGTAAAAATAGGTTGAATATTGTTGTAAGTTACCCTTTTTATCAAGTTGTCAATTGAGATTTCTGAATTAAGATCATTTTAATAAATTGAATAACCAAACAAGCAAATAAGACAAAATGAGATATAATAATTTATTTGATCTTCATGCTCTAATCATCTTATGATCATTAATTATGCTAAAATATATTATATGTACATATATATATATATATATATACATACTAATAATCTTATATATACTAATAATTTTACACACACACACACACATGAGATATTCAAGAAAAATATTAGGAAGTCACACAATCCCAAACTATCTAATATATGATAAGAAAATAATATTGAAATCTCCAACTCATTCCACCGCCACAATAATGTTAAGACCCATGGTCTATGGCCATACTAGTCTTGTTTCAATTATCAGTGAGTTTTAAAGATGGTGATCCATCTTATGCTATCCATAATGCTAATTGCAAACACTTAATGCTCATTATAAATATATCTCATATATTTTCATTTGAGTAATGCCAATAATTTTTGTTGAGATTTTATTTTGTTTTTATTATTATTATCTGGGAGAACTTGACGTGTGAGATATTTTAAACTATATATATAGTTGATTTTATATTTTCAAAATAGTTTTTTGGTATTTAATAAATATATATATTTTTTCCTTTTATTCTCTCATCCCCTCTCTCTCAAGTTCCACCATTCTTGAACTTCACCTTGGCTGATCCTTAATTTGGCTATAACATGGGTTTGGAGTCTCCCTTTTGCATGTGAGTGGTGGTGTTGGTTGCATGAGTGACAATTCATCTTCTTGTGGTATTGGTGATAGTGTGCACCAATGATTGGTGGTGATGATAATAGCACTTTCGTATTGCTAAGGTAGAAACATATATACAATATGTGTTTTTGGTGATTTTTTGGTATATGATGTGTGTTTGACATGCGATGACTTGAATTTGGTGATCCCTAACTCAACTATGACGAATAGTGATAGTTCCCAACACGGGCGGCACGATGACACTGTAACATAACTGACATAGTATGTGTTCATGATTTAAAATATTTAAAATCTTTGTTTTTAGATATTTTGCATAAAAGCATGATGAGTTGTATGAGCTTGTTTATATTTGATATTTATATAAAAATTAATCATGTTGTGAGATTATTTTTTTATATAAAAAGAAAAAAAAATTAGAATTAATATATGATCACTGAGAATAATTTAATAAAAATTGAGTATAAATATATACTTTCTATGAGCTACATTGATAATGATTTAGTTTGTAGCTCAATTTTACACAAGTCACTTGTTGGCAAACCTATTGCAGACCGAGACCAATAAGTAAATAATTATTAATGCATAATTATTAGTAATATGATAGTCTATTGATTCCAATATGTTTTGCTCTTGCAATAAGTATAAGAAAATTTGACATTTGGCTGCATTAATCTATTCTTCTGGTATATTTCATTTTTATAATGATATTACTCAATTGTTGGCATGTAGATTGACTGGATAAGATGAGATGAATCATATTGTGACTTGGACATAGTTATAAGAGAGAATTATTGAAGCGTTACCCATATTGATAGATCTGATTGTATTGAAGAGATTTAATGATAAAATTTATAATATTTTTTACATGCTTGCGTAAAGAGAGTTATATTTCATTTTACGAACATAGATTATGGATGAGAAGATATTTTTACTTCTAGAGATTTATTAGATGGTGATTTCAGCATTTATAACTACATCAAGATTGAGCCGAGTTAGTGTGATGAATTATTGTATTGCTATGATTTCTTTCTTCATCATGCAATAGCAATGAGAGAATTGAGAAAGTTGACAGAGATTCTTTGAGAGGGAGAAAGCTAGTAGTTACCTATTCTTTCCAAGAGAGATTGAGACATACTCAGAAAATATGTTGGACATTGCTTCTTGAATTATGATAGAGTTTTCTAGATTTGAAGGCTCTATACTATATTATTACACTTATTTAGGCTGGTTTCTCTGACTTATCTATCATGCTTGTTACACTTATGTTTCTTTAGGAGTATGTTAAACTTCTTTCTTTGAGTATTATTAGCTTAGGCTGAGTCATAGTTCATCCCCTTTTCTGTTTATTTCCTCACTTCATATTTTTGGTTTGATAGATTTGGGAGATAATATTTATATCACATTTAATCATATTTTTTTTTATTTTCTTTATAGAGTTTAGAGTTTTTAATATTTTCAGGATTAAAGACATCGTTATATGGGTTATGGACAGATATTGTTAATACTAAGTATTTTTTTGACATATATTTTATCATTATTAAAATTTCGTCATAATTTATTTTGTATCAGTTATTTTATTAAGTAAATAATATTGTGATATTTTTTTCTTTTCTAATCTCTATATGCAAGATTGATTGACTAGACATATAACTTCCCTAAGGATTAAGTAAGGCGAACTATACATGTATTCTATTGATTTATTAGTGATACATTTTGGGCTAAATATCTATCATTATACTAGCTGAAGATTTTAGAGTTAAGCATCAGATGAGTGATGTTTATTGATTATGATTTGTGATAGTTAAAAAAACTTACTAGAATTTCATATGTGACATGTTAGAAAGGTACTAAGAGAAACTCATTCTATCTGAATCACTCAAATATTTGGGGACCATATAGGATGATCACATGTGATTATTTAAGATATTTTTTATTTTTATGAATGTTATACTTGTTATAAATAAATGATTGACTGTGCAATATTTTAAAAAATTTTAATTTTTTTTTGTATTTTGATGAAATTAAAAAAAAATTCAGTTTGATTATGATGTTTAAATATTAAAAAATAATAATATTTTAGAATATACTTCTAATTAGTTTTTTTATCTATATTTGAGGAGAATGAGATGATCCATTAGATATTATATACTGACATTTCTACATAGAATGAGATAGCTAAGAGCAAGAATCGATGTATGATTGAAATAATTATGAAATTTATACGAAAGAGTGTACCTAGATGATTTTTGAAGAAATGATATACTAGATGTTTTTTCTAATTAATTGAATATCATCTTCTATACTTTCAAGTCATATCATATACTAGCTCATATATCAAGTATATTGACTATTTTATCAAATTTAGAGTTTTGAATGTACTTATGGTTTAATATCACATTCTAAATAAAGAGAAGATAATTGTGCACGTCATCAAGTATTATATTTGTTGGATATTCTAATATTTAGAAGTAATATAAGCGTTACTAGAGATTATGAAAGTCATTATGAGTGTCCATGTGATGTTCTTCAAGGACACATTCTTCTCTAAGGACATAATCTAAGAGAACTCACTTTTAGACATTTTATAGGTAAGCTCATTCTTGTGTTAGTTATTACTCCTCACACAGGGGAAATCGTTAATCTCGCACATATGCTTATACCTGATACAACCAGCATTATTGTCTTTGAAGAGAGCAATGACATCTCTCCTGGGGCATTGTGCCATGAAGAGAAGCTTAATGTGAGTGTCCCTTTGAACTTGATATGTGAGTCCCCCCTAGGAGAAAGTTAAAATTAGGAGATTTGATAATTTTAACCTAAAGGTATATACTAGATGATTATATCTATAATTTTTCCTAACTGAATTGTTTAGTACAATAATCAATCTAGTTTGGGATAGTGATTTGGGCTTTTTGATTGTATTACGGAATGAATCGAGCATATGTTTTATTCAATACTCATTGTCTTGAGTAATCTATTATACTTATTTTGGCAATATATTTTTAGTTTCTTATTTTTTCCTAACAACTATCGGATTCTTAATTTTTTTTCCGAGACACTTAGTTATCCAAGATGATGACGACATACCATTTAATTATGCTTTGGGTTTCATTCTGAAACTTTTAGGTAAGTTAATTCTGAGATGTATATGAGTGTTCACGATGAAGATGAAACCTAAAGAAAAGGTTGATCGACTTAAAGCCAAATTGGTTGCGAGTGGTTTTACATAGATTTATGGTAGTGGCTATGATATTATTTTTTCTCATGTAGACACAATTATTACTATTATGTTATTCTTTTCTAGTACAATGTCTCTGGGTAGCTTCTAATCCTGCTCCTATGCGTACACTCAATACAACTAGCATGATTGCGTACACTCAATACAACTAGCATGATTGTCTTTGAGGAGAAAAGTGACACCTTTTCTGGGGTATAGTGCCACGAAGTGAAGCCCTGATGTGAGTGTCCCTTTGAACTCGATATGTGTGTCCCCCTTGGAGATATGAAAATTAGGAGATTTGATTATATTGACCTAAAGGTATATACTAGATGATCATATTTATATCTATAATCTTCCTTAGATGAATCTTTTAATACAATAATTGATTTAGTTTGGAATAGTGACTTGGACTTTTTGATTGTATTATGAAATGAATCGAGTATATGTTTTATTCAATACTCATTGTCTTGAATAATGTCTTTACTTATTTTGACAATATATTTTTAGCTTCTTATTTTTTTCTGATAGCTAATGGATTCTTAATTTTTTTTTCAAGACAGTTATCCAAGATAATGATCTACCATGTTGAATGAACTAAATGCAATCAAATCTAATTATATTTTGGATTTTGTTTTGAAACTTTTAGATAAGCTAATAATGAAATGTATGAGTGTTCATGATGAAGTTGAAACCCGGGGAAAAGGTTGATTGGCTTAAAAAAATGGTTGTGAGTCATTTTACATAGATTTATGGTAGTGGCTATGAGGTTATTTTTTTTATTTAGATAAAATAACTACTATTATGTTGTTCTTTTCTAGTACAATATTTTTGGCTAATCTCTAATCTTGTTCCCATGCTTACACCTAATACAACTAGCATGATTGTCTCCGAGGAGATCAATTCTTTTGGTGCATTGCGCCATGAAGAGAAGTCTAATGTGACTGTCCCTCTGAACTCAATATGTGTCCCTCCTAGGAGAGATGAAACTTAGGAGATGATAATCTCAATTTAAATGTATATACTAGATGCTTATATTTATAGTCCTACCTAGATGAATCTTTTAGTACAATAATTGATATAGTTTGGAATAGTGACTTGATTTTTTGATTGTATTACGGAATTATTTGAGCATATGTTTTATTCAATATTCATTGTCTCAAGTAATGTCTTATACTTATTTTGACTATATATTTTTAGTTTCTTATTTTTTCTGATAACTATCAGATTCCTAATTTTTTTCGAGACACTTGGTTATTTAAGAGGATGTATCATGTTGGATAAACTAAATGTAAGCACATTTAATTATATTTTGAAATTTGTTATAAAATTTTTTGATAAGTTAATAATGAGATGTAAATGAGTGTCATGATGAAGATGAAACTCAAAGAAAAGGTTGATCGACTTAAAGTCAAATTGGTTGTGAGATGTTTTATATAGATTTATAGTAGTGGCTTTGAGATTATTTTCTCATGCAGACAAAATAACTACTATTATGTCATTCTTTTCTAGTACAATGTCTTATAGGTAGATTGTGTTAAAGATTCTACAACTCAAAAAATAAGTTGATATTGCTTGGGAAATGTGAATTGAAATTGTTTTATTCTAATTTCATTTTCTTAAATGTTACGAGAAGAAATTTACCTTAAACTTGGCTCGACCGGATAAACCTCTTTTGTATATCCATAGCTCCAAAATGGCACAATGAAGGCGACGATGATACAATGGATTAATGTTGTCTAATCAATGCCTATTCTTTTATATTGTTAAAACCAAAACCAAATATTAATTTATTTCTAAATCAATCTTTTTAGTTTCTTATAATATTTAAGAATTAGAATTTATTTAATTAAAATATACATATACATAATTATAATGAATTTAATGCAAATAAAATAAATTTGATTCAATAACCAAATGAAATTAATTAGATTACAATTAAATTAACTAATCTTATTATGGTTTACATATATTTTAAATAAATAAAAACTATAAGATTTCTTTCATTACTTCTAGATAAGACTACGGAAGGGACTCCTCAACCCAAATAAGATTTCAGGCTTTCAAAATTAATATAAATTATTTTACATAATAATTTATATTAATGATAATTCATATTTTTATTGAATTATAATTATGCTTCCTCACTTGTTCAAATTACATAATGTCTTTTATTATTTATAACAAATTAAGCTTCTCATGTTAAGATTATTAATACTCATTTATTAAATTAAATTGCTTATAATCTAATTTAATTAATCTCTATTTATCTTCTTGGTATTTTTCATTTAACTTATTTGAATTATTGGATTAAAATTAATTTGCATTATTTGATAATATCAAAATTTATAAACTTCTTAAAGAGGTATCATAAATTATTTTGACATAACATGAATTTTATTAGTAAATATTTTTTACCATACGATGATAAAGTTATCTAATTCATAAAATCATAAATTTATTTCTAGACTATATCATTTATAAATCAAAATAATTATTAATAAGTATATATAAATAATATCTACCTTAAAAATAAGAGTAACAATGCTTATAAAATAATAATATCATATTGGTCCTATTTACTATACTCAAATATAGTAGCACTATAAGTTAGAACTATAACATTCATTATAGTCAAGATAGACTCATTTAAATTTAGTGCTACAATCTTATCGATAAGGTGTTAAGTTCTATCTAGATCGTGAACATAAATATATATTTGACGAATACTGATGATTTGATTTTTATGTAAAAGTTAAATGCTACACACAGAATTATCTACAAGAAGAATAAAAGACAATATTTTTACAATTCACCTCATTAAAATTTTTTTTTATTGAAATAATAAAAGGATGTTGATCATGAGAATAATCATAAATGATTTTTAGTATAACGTATTTTTAAAATTCTCACACTTAGATGAAAGTCATGATGTCATACGTTTGACTTTAATCCCTTTCACATGTCTGTCAAATATTTTAGTTGGAAGGGTCTTCATAAAAGGATCCGCTAAATTGTTTGTTGATTCTATTTTCATTACCATCATATTCACTCATTTCACCATATCCATTATTAGATGATTCTTATGTTCAATGTGTTTTGCCATTTTGTGAGTTCTATGTTTTTTCAAGTTTATAATCTCTCCACTATTACCACAATAAAGTGTAATAGATAATTGTATAAAAGGAACGACTCATAAATATGTTAGGAAGTTTTTGAGCCACATAGCCTCTTTGACTGCTTTTGAATTTACCACATTCTCAGCTTTCATGGTAGAATTAATAGTATAAGATTGCTTGATACTTTTTCAATTTATGACTCCTCTTCCCAAGATAAATACATTGCCTAAGGTGGATTTTTTCAAATCCTTATCTAATTAAAACTCCGAGTCTGTATATCTTATAAGTAGAAGATTGTCTATTTGGTATACTAACATATAATATCTAGTACTTATTTATGTATTTTATTATTGTCCAATGTTATCCTGAGTTAGATTGATATCTGCTTACTATATCAATAGCAAAATAAATATTGAGTCTAGTACAAATTATTGCATATATGAGGCTTTCTATTGCAGATGCATAAGGAAGTGCCTTTATATTCTTTATATCATTGGTTATTTTGCGATATAGTTTCTTTGATAGAACAATTTCATGTTGAAAGAAAGAAAAATTTTCTTGAAATTTTGCATGTTAAATTGAGTCAATATCTGCTTAATATAAATAATTTGAGATAAATTCAATATTTTTTACTTATGATATCATAAAAGCTTGATTTAAAGAATGTGAGCTGTTTCTCCTAAATCTATTATATCGAATTGACTAGATAACTAGATTTTAACCGAAGATAATGATCCCATATCATTGCCAATGAGTAAGATATTATCAATGTATAATATCAAGAATACTACGCTGTTATCACATCTTTTTATTTACACATAGTACTCAACTTGATATTGATCAAAGTTATATGACTTAATTACTTAATTAAAATGAGTATTTTAAGACCTAGATGCCTATTTAAGTCCATAAATATATTTAATCAGGTTACACATGTGTTCTTATTTTTTTCTATGAAATTATTTGGCTGTATCATATAGATATATTCTTTAAGATATCTTTTCAAAAATATAGTGATTTATGACTTTTTGCCAAATCTCATAATCATGGTAAGTTATAATAGATGAGAAAATTCATATTGACGTCAACATAAGTATCGAATAGAAGGTTTCCTCATAATTGATTCATTTTTTCTGAGTAAACTTTTTTGCTATAAGTTTAGTTTTATAAGTCTCAACATTATTGTTTTTTTCTCTTTTTTATAGATTCACTTGTATTTTTTGAGTTTTATCCTCTCAGGTGGTCATACATGATCCCATACATATTTTGATTGTATTGACTATATATCTGATTTCATAGTCTTTAGCTAATATTCTATATCTTTATCTTAAAGTATTTCATCATAATTATTGAGATTAGTATCTAACTCATCATGAATTTTCATAAGATTTTTCCTAGAGTGTATATTGTGTGAGTTGATGAATTACCCTCTCATTACAATGAGCTACTTCTTTTGGTTGTATGTTTTCAGTGACATGTTGTATGGATACCGATCCTTGTGAATTATTATCATTATCGCTCTTCTCCTGTACTACCGGCATATCAATGATGAGCTCACAAAGTTTAATATCAATACTATCAAGAATAGTTCTTTCATTATTATGAGATAATGAGATATTGGATATGTCACCTTGTAGTGTTACCTCCACAATTAAAGGAGTGTGGACTGACTTATCTCCTTTTAACGTTACTAGAACATTTCTATTTTTGGGTTTGTAGTTTGCTATATAGTTGTGTTCTAAGAATCAAGCATTGGTATAAAAAATGATCTTTTGTTCATTTAGGCTATAAAATAAACTATCTTATGTTCCTCTAGGATATCTTATAAGAAATAAATTTTTATCCTTGTTTCTAATTTATTTATTTTTTCTTTTAGCATATGTGTTGGATAATTTCACATATGAAAGTATTATAGACTAAGTTTATGCTCAGTTCACAATTCGGATGGAGTTATAAGTACTGACTTAGATTGATCTTATCATCTCTATATAAGTTTTATTCTTTTTTTCTGTCATACCATTCTGCTATGGAGTGCTAAATGCGGACAATTGGGATGTGATTTCTTGATATAACAAGTAGTTTTTAGGCTCTCCAAAGAAATACTCACCACCATAATAAAATCATAATATTTTGAGATATTTATTATGATATTTTTCTGTTCCATCCTATAATGCCTTACTCCTTGAATTTTTCAAAGGTATTGGATTTATGACGAATCAAATAATTATATCTATATCTTGAATAATTATTAATAAAAGTGGTGAAAAACTCAAAAATATCTTTTACTTGGGTTGTTCCGGGCACACATAAATTAGAAAGAATCAACTACGATGGCTTTTTGGCTCCATTGCCTTTGGTTGCAAAGTATTATTTGGTCATTTTTTCTTCTAAGCAGGACTTACATATTGAAAGTGTTTTCACTTTCAATGAATCGAAACGGTATATCTTCAATCAGTCTTAAAATTTCTTTTAGATTTATATGATCTAGGTGTAAGTTTCAGAGATAAGTCTGATTCATATTAGAATGATGTTATCTCTTATATGATAAGTAATTGATGATATTCGACTTACATTATTGTAGTAAATTAGAAAATTTTTTAATAACATAGAATTTGTTTTTTATCGTACTAGAACATATAATTTTTTTATTCAAGTAAATTATTGAATAAAAAGGAGAGTTCATCTCTAACTAAACTGGAAATTAAAATCAAAATTTTTTTATTGAAGATAAATAAAGATGATCTTTTAAAATTAAAATATTATTTTTCTCAAATTGAAGTATGCAAACTTCCACTACTTGGTATTGTCTTCTATGTGAAAATTAATTTTGTCATTACTTAGTTGTCTGATTTCTTGAAATTAATATAATAAATTACATACATGATTAGTGATGCTTGTATATACATATCAGGCATTCATAAATACCTCCCCCCCCTTTTCCCCAATGCCATAACTACCAGTAGTGAAATGTTTTCCTTTTAGCTTTTTGACCCCCACATGTTCCCCAGGAGCTGCCGATGGGACTTGAGCATGCTTTAGAAATTTCTTCTTCTTTCATTTCTAATAATGTTTTCGGTCGATATTAATTTCTTAAGCAATTATGCTAAATTTCAATCAGATATGTTCATATTAAAATTAAGGCAGAATTGTTTACAAGTGTCTACTGAGAGTCCGTATCAATCTTAGCTCAAAGGGTCTATAGTTTATTTAGAAGATCAATTCTCGTGAGAACATGATCTCTCACAAGCATAGTTATTTAAGGCGCAAGGTGCACTATGGTGCAAAAGCCTTTTAAGGCCCTAAGGTGCAAGGCGCACTTGAGGCGCAAGCTTTTTTATTTGAGGTGCACCCTGCCTAATACACATAAAAATTATACATTTTACTAAATATAGTCTTTAATTTTCATCTAATTATAAACTAAAGAACATCAAAGATAAAAATTAAATATTAATACTGCTCCCATCATCCAAACATTCAAAGTTTCAAAACAAAATAACAAACATTCAAAGTTCTAAAACAAAATAAACACTCATGAATATACATCTAAATCTAAATCAAGAAAGTCTTCATCAATATCATCCCAATCATCAATCTTCCACTCTCCATATTCTTCATCTTTCTTTCCCGATGAATAGATCATCTCTTCATCTTCATCAATCAAAACAAGAGTAGGATTATGCTTAAAGCTAGATGGTCTTGACTTTGGTTTAAGTGTTGGTGTTTGTGTTTTGCTTGGTTTAGCTCTTGTATAAACCCTAAGCTCCTCAGCTCCACTAGCTCTTGCAACATCACCTCATGTTAAACCATCACATTTAAACATCAAATCATCTTCTGCAACACCTTCATCATCCATTCTCCCATCAACCATTCGTTGCTATCATCTATTTCTTTCAAGATAATGGGATCAATAATATGACGCTCAGTGCATCTTTTCATCAAAATTCGGTTGTACATAATGTACACCAAATCATTCAAGCGTTGATGGTCCAACCTATTTCTCATCTTGCTATGAATCTGAAAAAATAAATAGTTTTCATGATTATATCTCAATATTTTAGTTTTGAAGAATCTAAGTTACATTAAATAATATTGTAACTTAAAGACAAATTTAATTGCATGTAATTGCTTTAGTAACTTACATTCTCAAAGATATTCCAATTCCTTTCACAACATGATGCACTACATGTTAGGTTGAGAACCATCAATGAAAACTTTTGCAAACTTCTAGCACTTGATCCAAACATACCCCACCATTCAGCTATAATTAATATAAATAAATTATTAGTTGAACATTTCACCTATTTTAACCAAACATATATAATAATTTCAATACACTAATTAACAAAACTAAAGGACTAACTAGGAGGTTTAGTCTTCTTTATTCTAATGGCAAACTTAGTACCAAAAAGGTATCTAGCATGCATGTATAAGTCGAGTTGTGATATAATTGTATCTTGTTCATCTTTATTTTTCACCAATCTCGAAATGTAACTATATACATCTTCAAAGATTTTTGAATCTAGGTTAATTCCTAATCCTTCTGTATCATACTAAAATTGTGGGTTCAAAAAATACCCAGCTGAATGCAAAGGCTGATGAAGTTGAACCTCCCACCTCCTATCAATGATTTTCATGATTTTCCTATACTTCTTTTCATTCTCATTAAAGTTTTTATGATGATTTTCATCGCCTTTTGCATGGATACATAAATGTAACCCATAGGAGGTCTCTTTTCACCATCCACCAAACGAAGCACACGTACAAGAGGGCCTGACACCTTCAAAAAAAACACTACAGTATTCCAAAAAGAAGACATGAAAATTATATTGGCTACATTTTTTCTCTTTTGCTCATTTGCTCATTTACTTTCAGTCTAATCTGAACTAGTAAATATCTTTCTTAAGTTGTTTCTTTGTTCATTGATACGGGATAAGGTGATAAAGGCCATTGCAAACCGAGTCTTAGCAGGCCTTAACAACTTCCTTTGCTCTGTAAAATGCCTCATCATATTGAGCAAACCTGTTCTATTATAGATGTAGCTACTTATTGATATGACCCTCTCTATTGTCTTCTTGATGTGTGGTAGTTTTCCAATATCTTCTAGTATCAAGTCAAGACAATGTGCGGCACATGGTGTCCAATACAAATGTGGTTTTTTTATTTCCAACAACCTCCCTACATAATTTAAACACATAATAAATAGATAATAGATGTAATCACATACATAAATAAGTAAATGAAAATTTGAAATTAAATTATAAGTACTTGCTGCCACATAATTTGAAGCATTATCTGTTATCACTTGAACAATATTGGCTTCACCAACTTCCTCGACCCAACTGTCAAGTAATTCAAACAATTTTTCTCTCGTCTTGACCATAGAAGAAGCATCAATAGATTTCATAAACACGGTCCCTCTTGAAGAATTCACCAAGAAATTCACCAATGATCTTTCCTTCCTATCAATCTATCAATCTGACATAATTGAACATTTATTTTGCTTCCATTATGTAAAATGAACATCCATTGAAGCCTTTGTGAGAGCCAATTTTTTCTTGAGGTTAGTAACTCTTACATCATGAAAACTTGGTCCCTTATAACCCACACTATATTGCCCAATTGCCTCAAGTATTGGTTGGAAACTAGCATAGTTCACTGTATAAAATGGAATCGTAGCATCATACATCCATCTATAAAATAGTATATCAGCTCTCTCATTAGCCTCTTTCTTGTATGTATTATTGATAGTAGTTTGAGTATTTTTTCTATTTTGAATAATCATTTCTGGATTAGGAGTAAAGAAATGATTCATAGGACATTTCTGCCTCATTCTCTTTATGTAACTACCACTAACACTACCACCACTTCCCCCTCCATTGCTACTACTACTAGAAACATCATTTCTTCCCATTTTGCTAGTAACCTCCGGGTCTTCATCATCTACATCTTGGAACCCAAACATATCCGCATTCACATTATGACTTCCAAAATTTATTTGATTTTTTTGAGTTTTTTTTTTAGCATATAATCTTCTATTTCTTTTCTAATATGTTCGGGATATCTTGTACACTTTTTTGAATTTCTAAACCCTCCAACAAGGTGTTGTTTTTGTCTATATATGTCTCCTTTAGTTACTTTATCACAAAAAATACAAATGAGTGTACTTGTATCTTTCTCATTTAATAAACGAGCATATTTCCATCCCGTATTTTTTCTTCCACTTGAGGCATCTACTTCAACTTCAATCTCTTTGTCCATTTTTATGTATCTTTACAATAAATCTACAATAAAATGATAAATATATTAAGAAAAAAATGAAAACATATACATAATATATTATATATTATAAATCTATAAATTATAAACATACTCAATCTTTGCCAAACAACTAAAATTATTTATAATTTTTGTTCTAATTGTTTCATAATTTTTTTCATGATTTTTTTTTTATTTTTTGTTAATTTTCAGAATTTTTTTTTTCTGCATTAGTTTTTTGAAAATTACATATTTTTTTCAAAGTATTATTCAAAAAATTTTCGCCTAGTTTTTAAGTATTTTTTGAAAATATTTTTTTACCTTTTGAAGAATTTTTCACAACAAAAATATGTAGAATGAAAAAAATACCTTTTGAGCCTATTCTTCTTCTTTTCTCCTCTTCAATCCAGCCTTAAGAGTGTTTTGAGAGGGTTGTTTTGAGGGTTTTAGGGTGTAACCCAAGAAAGAGGGGGTTTTATAGGGCTTAAAATCACAAAACTCCAAAACGGCATCGTTTTGATTCCTGGAAGACCAAAATGACGTCGTTTTGGAGGTGTCATTTTTTTATTTTAAATCAGAACCTCAAAACGACGTCGTTTTGAGGGTTTTGTTTTTTTTAAAAAATCAAAACCAACCCAAAAAGACGCCGTTTTGGGTTGTTTTGATTTTTTTAAAAAATATAACCCAACCTAAAACGACGTTGTTTTGGGTTGGATCAGCCGAATAGGTCGTCTTCCCTGACGTGCTCCTCCCGCGTTTCGCCTGGTTCTGCCTATTGCCGCATCTCCCGCCGTTGTTTTGCCCTTTTTCTCCGACGAAATTTCCCCATTTCCGATGGCGAATCCGGCAAAACAAAGGAGAGGAGAAGAAGAGGAAGAAGGAGAAGAAGGAGAAGAAGGAGAAGAAGAACGTACCTGGCTCGACGCTTGTCGCCGCCGAAACTGGAAGTTGATGCCAGCTGCGCCTCACATGCCTGTGCCTCGCATGGAGTGAGGCATTTTTTTCGGGAGTGGTGGTGTTTTTCCCGGGAGTGGTGGCGCCTGAGCTTTAGGCGCGTCTCAGGCGCGCCTTTCATAACTATGCTCACAAGAGATGTTTTTAATCATTATATTGTTTATCAGATCTCTCATAACTTTTTGCTTGGCAAAATAAGTCTAATTACTAAATATTTTATTGAAATTAGACATTATGTCATAGGTAGTAGTCATGGATTGATGTTGATAATAAAATACATTTGACATGGAAGCCGAAATATAATATCTATAAATCTCATCACCCTTTACTCATATCTCATGAGCTTTTACTCATTTCTCAGTTGATATTAATTTCTTAAGCAATTATGCTAAATTTCAATCAGATATGTTCATATTAAAATTAAGGTAGAATTGTTTACAAGTGTCTACTGAGAGTCCGTATCAATCTTAGCTCAAAGGATCTATAGTTTATTTAGAAGATCAATTCTCGTGAGAACATGATCTCTCACAAGAGATGTTTTTAATTATTATATTGTTTATTAGATCTCTCATAACTTTTTGCTTGGCAAAATAAGTCTAATTACTAAATATTTTATTGAAATTAGACATTATGTCATAGGTAGTAGCCATAGATCAATGTTGATAATAAAATACTTTTGACATGGAAGCTGAAATATAATATCTATAAATCTCATCAGCTTTTACTCATATCTCATGAGGTTTGATTTTCAATCGGTCGTCCCTTGTTAAGGTTTATCCGAACATAGATTTGTGAGTATAAATTTATAGTTTTAGTAGTCAAAACAATGTCAAGACTTTATTCTAATCAATATAATTAGTTTTATTTAGTTTATTATCATGGAGAATGGTAACAAGTGGGTTAAAAGTTATTAAAAAAAATTTTTATAATGAGTTTTATTAGTTTGAATCTTATTACAAGAATTGATCATCTCTAACACTTTTTGAATGAATTTATCATTAGTTTGATATACTATAAATAGTATGTATCGATGGAAGAATATCTATTATTTATTATTTGTTCAAATAAGTCGATTCTTAATTAATCTTGCTATCTAGGCAGCAACTATGTCTAAAAAGATTAAGTTGATTTATCTTTGGTACTATAAAAATTAATTATGACTCAGATAGAATGGATGTTATTATTTATTTTAAATAAATCATTTAGATAGAGAAGTAATTCTTTTTTTTAATTTATAGAATTACCTCATGATGGTTTGTGTTAAGTATATCTACAATTCAATTAGTTTGATAGGGGGAAGACACTAAAACTATACTCTAATTGAATTGCATGATTTCCAAACCAGTAATAAAGACCATTAGATCTACTTAATAAACTTTCTTGTCCACTTAGATACTTTCTAAAATTCAAGTCTTTTTTATAATTAAAAAAATGTATATGTTTTGGCTCAAAAAAAATATATATTAAAAAAATGATTTTTGTCCACTTAGATATATTTAATTTCATGTTACACACATAAAACTATTTCATAAATACTACTATGCTACAAACACAATCATATCATAAATAGAGGTATCAAATGTGCTGTGCCATTCCGTGCACGACACAGTTAAAATTCCTTGCCGTGCTAGGCACGACACGATTAAAATCCCTTGCTGTGCCAGGCACAGCACAGTGTGCGGTTATGCCTATCCTACTGAATGGAATAAAATTTGGCCACATGGCCAAATTTAAAAAAAAAATAAATGATGGATCGCCCGGTGATGGGGCAGTCGAATTTTTATTAAAAAAAATAAAACCTTTGGTTGACCTTATTACCGGCCAAACACACGGGTTGTACTTGACCTGACACGAGACATGACTCATGCCTATCCAGCACGGCACGAGGCACGGCTCATGCAGGCCTAGCATGGTGTGAGGCACGGCTCATGCTGGCCCTGCACGGCACAAACCGTGCCAAGGGGTGTCCAGGCCTGGCCTGAGGCATGGTTCCATATCGTGTCGTGTTGGTTTGACCCACACGGGCGGTTGGATTGTTATTACAGCCCACAGACAGCTGCCCATAGGACACAAGATCAGCTCATTTCTGTTTTAAATTCCAGAATAAAACAGCTTCAACCTCTATTCCTATGGCAGAAAAATAATTTTACTTTTAGTTAGTTATTCGACTCCTAATTCCATGTTAAAAGAGAGAAGGGTTTGTGCTTTAAATGTGATGAAAAATACATCTTAGGCCATCACTGTGAAAAAAAAAAAAAGGTCTAGGTTCTATTAGTGGACGATCAAGGAAGGGATTTGAGTGTTGAAGAGGAAGCAATAATGGACACCCATAAATCGGCGATCAACGGCTGAGTTGTATATCAATTTATTGGTGCTACTCATAATATCATTTCTATCAAATTGGTCAAGAGTTTGGTAATTCCAACGGAGGGCACCATGGGTTATGGGTTGCTCATGGGGATTAGTGTGGCTATCATAGGGGAAAATATTTTTTTAAAAGGGTTTTATTAATAATAATAATAATAATCCTCTCTTTTGGCAAATGAATATTGTTTTTACAACCTACATCTATCCTTATCCTTTTTATACCCGTCTTCATTTTTAAACCTATGGACTAGTATCTTGGATTTTTAAAACATTATCATATATTTAGAATTACAGTATTTATTTTGTGCAAAGAGTATATCTGAATACTATTTTATCCTGTTTTATCTAAAATAAACTAAGGTTTCAGCTTTCTTTTTCCTGTTTTATCTGGCCCATATTTTTATTTCTGAATACTGTTCGGCCATTTTGTCAAACTTCTAGGCTATGTTCCACGTTTCTTAATCAGCCCGTGCGTTATGTCCACCCGACCTGAATTCTTTCTCCTCATTTCTGTGTCTTCGTTAAATAGCTGCATTCTCCCACTTTCACGAACTGGTGGCCAAACTTGAATAGGGGAAGGTATTTGCTAAGTTGTGATCCTAACTTTTAAGGTTATAAAAATATTTGAGAAATTTTTGCCTCTTGAATTGGAAAGTGCCAATGTAATCTTGGGGATGCATTGGCTTGAATCCTTGGGAGGAACGTAGGTAAATTGTCGAATCTTGACCATGCTGATGGGGTCCTAGGTTGGCAATGTGTCAGTGTTGCTGCAAGGAGATCCTTGTGTGAATAACTCGTTAAACTTCTTTGAAAGTCATGTGGAAAGCAATTTGGGGAACAAGGAGAATGGCTGCTAGTTGAACTGGGGTGCATTGGTGTACGGAGGAAGGAAAGGGGAATAATGTTCCCCCCATACTTTAGAAAGTACTTGACCATTACCCCCAAATATTTTAACTACCCATGGGACTTCCATCAAGACTTTTTCACAACCATAAGATTGTATAATTATCAAGCACATCCCTAATTAATGTCCACCGATATTGTTATCCACAGGCGCAAAAAAAATAGATTGAAATTCTGGGGTGGGACATGTTGGTCAATTGGATAACTCTACCCAGCTGAAGCCCATTTTCTTGTCCTGTGTTGCTGATGAACAAGAAGGTTGTGGGCTGGAGATTTTGTGTTGACTATTTAATTCTTAATAAAGCAACTGTTTCTGATAAAATTTCCATCCTGATGATAGATGAGCTATTGGATGAGTTACATGGAGCAACCATTTTTCCCAATCACTATGAGTTATTTGGAGCAATCATTTTTTCCAATCACTAATGAGTTACATTGGATACCACCAAATTTGAGTGAAACAATCTGATGTACCCAAAATGGTTTTGTACTCATGACGTGCACTATGATTTTTTTTTTTTTGTAATCGGCTTAACTAACACCCCAGCCACCTTCCAATCACTGATGAATGAGATATTTCATAGTTATCCTATAAGGTTTGTCATCGTGTTTTTTGATGATATTTTGGCATATAGCAGGACAGTAGAGGAGCATTAGTAGCTCTTGGACCATGTACTCCAAGTATGACAAATTCATCAATTGTTTGTCAACACAAAAAAAGTGCCAGTTTGGAATATTTGGGACATCATTTCTGTACAGGGAGTGGAGGCTGATAGAGCTAAGATTGAGGCCATGCAAAGTTGTCCTACATCCCGAACACTAAGGGACTTAACATGGACCCTCAAGTCTTGTTATTATCACTGTTTTATGGGAAATTATGGTAGCATCGCCTGGCCAATGACAACAGCCCAAAAAAGATAGTTTTCAGTGGGACCCTAGGCCGCGGCAGCATTCCAGAGTTTGAAAGAAGCTATGTCCAATGTTCTGGTTTAGGCCTTTCCTCGTTTTGCATGCTCTTTCATCATTGAAACAGATGCTTCAGGGTATGAAATTGGTGCTGTTTTAATGCATAACCAATGTCCTATTGCTTTCTTCAGCCAAACTCTACCCCCACCAACAAGGTTTAACTCTGTTTATGAACCAGAGTTGATTGCTATAGTTTGGGCAATTCCGAAATGTCGTCATTATTTATGTGGGAGGGAAATTGTGGTTCGCATGGACCCAACGCAGCCTTAAACATTTGTTACACGAGAATAATCAGTTGGGAACACAAAAAATGGCTTACTAAATTGTTGGGGTATGACTTTGATATTCAATACCAACAGGGGTTTGAGAATCATATGGAGGGCATGTTATCTTGCTTCTATGCCCTTCTATTTCTCCTCTCATTGATTGTACCTCATGCCCTGCAATTACAGAAAGTGGAATTGGAGGTTGCAAATGACACCAATCTTCATCACAAATTGGTGGGCCTACAGCAAGGGCAAATGACTAAATCTGGATATTCCTTGATTTATGGGCGATTGTTTTATAAAAATAAATTAGCACTTCCAGCAAAGTCCACTTTGATTCCACTTTGATTCCACTTGTTCTGCATGAGTGTCATAGTAGTCAGGTAGGTGGCCACTCGGATAGTTCTCAAGACCCTTAAACATGCTTCAGCAAGTTTGTATTGCGAGGGAATGAAGTGGAATGTGCAGAATTATGTTGCTAAGTGCTGAGTTTTCAGCAAAATAAGCATTCCACGCTGGCATGAGAGGGTTACTTCAGCCATTGCCTATTCCACTTCAAGATTGGGAAAATATTTCCATGGATTTCATTGAAGGCCTTTTTGAGGTCTGAGGGGGGTTTTTTTTTTGAGGCGAGGGGGGTTTTTTTTAAGGTGAGGGTTTTTTTTTGTCGTGATTGATAACTTACGCAAATATGGTCATTTTATTGGGCTGAAACACCCATTTGTTGCTCCCATGGTTTCATGGCATTACTTGCTTAGAGGTGTCGATTGGGTCGGACGAAATGGACACGACATGGTTCAAGTTCAACTATGCCTGGCCCGATATGACACAATCCGGAACCGTGCTTGGTCCCGGACCATGCCCGCATGTGGCATGACTCTTGCCGTGCTGGGCTGGAGTTAGCTGTGCCTCATGTTGGGCTAGGTGCGACTTGCTTGCTTGGCTTAGTGGCATGGTCCACCGGTTTGAGGATCCGGGATTGGCTATGGTCCCATGAGTTACGACTTCAAATATCAAGTTCCATTGGGTGAGTTTTTATTTAAAATTTGGCTACATAAGTCAGATATTGCTTACGTGGCCATTTGTATTTGGCCATCCATATAATATGATCACCATTTGTATTTTTATGCAAATGAGCTTTTGATAGGGACAATAACAGACTCTGTTTGTTATTGTTCATGTTGGCTCATATAGTTTAATAAAAAAAATAAATGTAAGTTCTAAGATTGTAGTAGTCGTCGAATTGATTCTAATAATTATTATGGACATAATCTGATGGATGACATATTTCTAGCCATTTTAAATAAAAAAAAATTCATAAAGAATAAAATTTTTAAAATAAATTTTAATTTCTTTTTTCTCAATAAATAGAGACGAAACAATTTAGATATTCATTCTTATTGTTTTTTCTCTAATTTTTTAGTTTCTCTTACTTTTGACTTTCTCTATAATTTCTCTTTAGTTTTTTGTTTTGTAATATAAATATTAGATATACATATAGTTTAATATTTTTTTATTTCAATTTATATTTAATACTTGCGCATAGATATAAATGGTTCATGGTGATGTGGGTGTGCCTGTCAGCCTGTGCAATACTGTAACTTGTTTGTCCTAAGATTAAAATTTACAACAAAGTAGTCTGCGGTATGATACTAGTTTTTAAATTTTTTTATTATAGTGTAATTTTAATTTTTTTTCTTTTGCTTACATATTTTATTTAAAAAATATGAATAGTTAAAAATATATCACATAATTAATTTAATGTTAATGAGTATGAAATTAATATAGATGTAGATAATAATGATCTTCTTACCGAAATATTTGACAGAAAACTATATCTTCTCCAATGCTCTCAACCTAAATCTATATGTTACCTAAAAAATAAAAAACTAGACTAACATAATTAGTATATATACACTATAAAATAATAAAGATTAAAAATTTTAGGGGTATCAATGAAGAATTAGTACAATGTATATATTATAAAATTATATATACATGTAGGAGTGCGTATGAGACTGAGTTCCTAAAGTGGTATGTTAATAATGTATCAAAAAACATGTTGATTCCCTAACTCAGTACAATATATATATTAGTGTATTAGATCCGAGATAAACTTAATTTAGTGGTGGAGCCTTTAAAGCTTGATCTAATTCAACATTGTTGATTTCATTTATATATTGCAATGATGTTGAGAGGAAAGATATGACCAAATTAATTACAATCATGAATTTTTTGATGTAGATACTCAGAGGATCTTAGAGTTGTCAGTATTAGACAAACATGTTTCCAATTTATTTATCATAAGATTCTTAGGTCTAACATGTAGTGATGATATAATAAAATATTATAAATTAGAAAAATAATTAATAATTAATGAATTTAAGAAATATAGTAGAATGATGTCTGATATATGAATTAGTCATAATGATGTATCATTTGCATGTCTCACAATCCACTACATATACTATAAATGAAAACTTAATAAAAGAATATTATGATTTCCTAAGATTTTTTATTCTCATGCTGATTATCATATATGAGTGTATGATATGAATTTTTAGAAAATTTAATATTCAGAATAAAATATTTAATATAATTTTTGATAATACTTCTAATAAAATAGTAATTATTAATATGTTTGTTAGGACTATTATAGATGAATTGTTTAGTGAGATATTATATGTTAAATATATATGTCACGTGATTAACATCATAATACAAGTATGAATAAAAATTATTTTTTACACATTAGAAAAAAATATTAAATTCACAAAAATATCTTAGAATGCCTAACATACAATAAGAGTTTAGTAACTTATATTTGTTTCCTAGGCTTTAAAAAAAATTCTAAATGAATGTGAGAACCGTTAGAATTATATCTACTTGATATTGGACTCTTGTGTTGACTACCAACATATGATATCTGACTACATAAATAGTAAGAGTGACTAGCTTATTATTAAAGATTCAAACTTGGATATAATTTTTTCATAAAAATTTTTAATGACACTATAGATATGTATTTGTTTGTATACATTCTCACCACTTACATTGCACTTAGATACATATGTAATGTTACTAGTATGTTTAGTAAGTACAAAGTTGTCATACATTTAATGTCATGATTATTGAGATAAAAATTAAATATTTAAAATATTGGTTTTTCATTTTAACTTTTTATTATTTAACCATCTATTTGGACCCTAGAGTTAAAGTAGAAGAAGTAAAATATATTTTGATATACATATCCACCTGTATAAATTAACTTGAATGATTCATTCGTAAAAAAATAATTGACTTATTTTCATATTATGATACTATGTATGGTAGTTATAATTATAGTTGTTAATTCAAGATTCAAATCGAGAATTAAAATGTTTTATTAGTGAATCGAGAATTAAGACTCGAATCGAATCGTAAGATTCAATTTATATATGTAATAATAGTTAAAGTATATATAATTTTATATAATTAATAAATTATAAGCTATTTAAATATGTTTAAATAATAAGCTTATAATACATAATTTTTTGATTTTTTTTTCTTTTTTATTCTTTTATTTTTGGTTTTTTCTCTTTTTTGTTTCTTCTCATGAATTCATTAATTTGTACCAAATTATTGATGTTCTTTTTCCTTTTTTGTTTTTTCTTATAAATTCGTAATACCAAAGGTTGAAATTATTTTTTTCTATGTTAATTAATTTTTATATTTGATAATTTTTTTTTGGTATTTTAGTTTTTATTTTTGTACTTTTTGAGAATTTTGGTCCCTTGAGAATCAATATTAAATTGATTCATGTGAATTGATTTGTGATTCAACGATTCAATTTTTGATTCATATATGTTTTTTATTCTTTTAAAAAGTCGGATCGTTTATTCATTGAATCGTAAATCGAATTGTGAATCATATGATTTTGATAATAATTATAGTTATGCTTCGAGTATGAACATAGACATTATATCCGTAGATAATGACTTCTCAATTCAGTTAGTCAGAGATAAACGAAGGGTTGTCTATCGAATATGAGCAAGTTATATTTGTACTTAGATACGATTATTATTCTATTCTATCATATGATGATAATACGATCTTAGAAATTTTGATATGGTGAAAATCATAAAATTTATTTTTCACACGATTTATTGACTCTTTTGGTATCTAGTATAATATTTGAGTCTGTTTTTTTTATAACAGTCAATGTCATTTAAGATAAGAGATCGAGATTACAAGTAAATATTATAGAGGTATTTGTATGCATGAATGAGTGAGATGATTCGATGTTTGACATTCAGGATAAGCCGTAAACGATGATGACAGATGATGATTAATGAGATATGAAGATCGATGAAATTGAGGACACTAACGACATCTTTAGATGTATTTATAATGATAATCTATATTTTATCTGCAATATCATACCTTAGATACCGATTGATCATTGAAAATTCTTGATTCATGTCATACTTATAGTGTGTTACAATACTATTTCTTATTTATTTTTGTTATTTTATTTTTCATTTTAATTGATACACTTTTATGATTTGTTTATTCATGACTGATATAAGATGTATGCGGTATGTATTATATCGGATATTAGATTAAATTGTATTTTATAGTTATTTTCAATTTAAATTTCGATACTTTATTTTTAATTTAATTTACATATTAATTTTTTAATTTAAATATAATTAAATAATAAAAAAATCATGTTAGTTCTTAGTCATAGGATTTAGGATCATGGCCAAAAAAAGGCCAGTTTGTGCTGTCCGAATTATTTCGATCTGGGCCGAACAAGCATGGTCTGCTCCATGCCTGGCCTTGGCTGCTTCAGGCCTAGCATGGTTTGCTCTATGCTTGGCCCGGTTCGGCCTGCTCCAGGCTTCTTCCGGCCCACTTCAAGCCCCAGTCCTGCACATCCCTGCACTATGCAGCCCAACCATGCCTTGCTTGGCTAACCGGCTTCCGTGCCATGTTCAGCATAGCTCAGTGACATGGCCCTTTTTCACTCAAACGGGCTGTGTCGGTATGACATGGCCCGTTTAACACCTCTCCCTACTCCATAGTTTCAGATCATGACATGGTGTTCCTTAGCAAGTTTTGGACAGAATTATTTTGGTTGCAAGGCATAACTCTCAAGTTCAGCACTTCTTATCATCCACAAATTGATAGTCAGACAGAGGTCCTTACTAGGTGTGTGGCCTATGCTGTTTTGTGCACCAAAAATTAAAATCAGGGGGGTGATGAATCTTTTCCATGGGAAGAGTATTGATATAATATTTCTTTCCATACAGCAAAAAAAATTAACCCTTTTCATAGTGTTTATGGTCTACTTTCTCTACTCTTGCTTTCTTATGAAGCCGGTTCTACAATTTTTTCTTAAGTGGATCAATAACTAGTGGAAATGGACACTGCCTTGGCTGAACTCTGTCAGCAGCTCCTTTGTGCCCAACAATGGATGAAACATCAGACTGATGTCATCACCGTTAGGTCGCTTTTGAGATTGGAGATCTAGTGTTTTTGAAGCAATGACCCTACTGCATGAAGACTTTAATTACTCGCATCAAAGATGTTATTAATTTTTTATGGACCTTATGAGATCATTGATCGGTTTGACCATGTGCACCAAAAACCAAAATCTTAGTGGAACCTTTCGAAATTACTCTTTTTTCCATGGGCAGGGTATTGATTAAATTTAATGGGCAGAGTATTGATATAATATTTCTTTCCATACAGCAACAAAAATTATTCTTTTTCATATTGTTTATTGTTGACTTTCTCTACCCTTGCTTTTTTATGAAGCTAGTTCTACAATTTTTTCTTAAGTGGAACCTCTCAAATTGCTCATCACATTGTTAGTTCTATGAATTCTAATTTATTAATAATATTTCTCATCTGAATTTTTTAATTCTAATTTGGTGCTTATCAAAGTAATCTTGATTCCAAGAAAATAATAAAGACAACTATGATCATTTGTTTGAAATTCTTTTTAAAGATTATTTTATTTGAGAAAATTCTAATTAATCATTCAATGTCATATCAATATTATGTATGTAAACCATCAATAAAATATACACACAACTAAACTATGTTTCTAAGAATAACAACTATCATGAGAAATAAACATATTGGGCTCCCTAATGTTTGAATGAGTTAAATGAAAAAAAAAAAACAGAGGAAGTTTTAGTATGTTTTTCAACTAGTTTGCCTCAATTAGAATCTTTGATTCTTTTTAGGCTAGGTTCCATGAGTCTCATATTGATCAATGGAGGATGTCCAAGATAAAAGTGGACAAAAATGGTCAAGTGTAACATCTCTCAATCCTAAAATAAGCTTTAAAACTTTCTTATAATACAAGTAGATGTATCAATTGGGTTGTGCATGTTCAACATTGCATGAATTTTTTAGGTACAATTTGGTTACTATGCTGTTTCGGACATGCTATGGTTCATCCGTTTGGGCCTTATCATATCACCATGATTTAATGGCCCAGTTGAGGAATTTATCGTGCTGAACTGTGTTTGGTTGGATTCATGCCCAGAAAAAACTAACACGACTAGGCTAGGCATGATTTAGTGCTTGGCCCAGCCCATGGCTAATCCATGCTATCCTGGGTTAGCCCCCTCGGGCAGCACAACATGTTGTTGACTTCAGCATTGTAATGGATATCAATATATTAATATTATATATATAAAATAAAAAAAATAAATTTTGTTTAAATAAAAACTGCACTGCAAATATCATTAATATCAAATGTAAAAAAAAAATTTAAAAAATTTACTCAGGTTTGAAAATGTAAAACTAATGTGAAAAAAAAAAAATCAAATAATGCATGCTAGTCCAGTATCTAATATTAATCTGTCTAGTTTGGATTGTCATAATTCATTGTCTTGGTATTATTGTATTTATATATATTATCATTTATTTGTAATTTTTTTATTTTATTTTGAAGATTCATTTATGAATTATTTTAATTATTTAAGTATGACAAAACTTGAATGACATTTGTTCGTAGTGTAATTTTCTTATCTAAACTTTTATTCATAGCCACAAAAAAGTATACTTTGATGCTACACTTGATACTTGAATGATCAATAAATTATGTGTCATATTAAATGTAGAGTAGTTTGTTAGTCTCTGACTTCATCCGAGAAATAACATTAAAAGTCATAGACACCATCGATTCATAATATAAGATTTCTAATTCCCAAACCAATCTTTATGTACTTTACATGATAAATTTTACGAAACTCTTATCTAATTATAATAATGTATTAGTGATTATAATTGAGCATTAATTTGTAGTAAAGTATAACTAGTCTGAATTGTAAGAGTATGCAAATAAGTGATTGGATATTTAATGTCCAAAAAATTAGATATAAATTATATTTGTCTACTAAGTAAAATTCATCTTAATTAATTGACTACTTAACAATAATGATAGCAATGCTAAAAAGCCAAGGGTTGTCACCTATTTAAAAAATTCACAAGTAATTTTATTTTGTGATAAAATTGAAATTCACAAGTAATTTTATTTTGTGGGTGCTTGCATAATTTTTTTTTCTACACCAAACTAATTTATATAGTGAATTTGTTCATACATTAAAAAATCTATCATGGATCAAAGCAAAAATAGTCTAGAAATCTTCCTAAATCACTTCTAATCAAACTTTCTAAACACAAAATACTCATAATATTTTGATCCAAATTATCACCCTTGATTAAGTCTTATAAATGCCATTTTGTTCAATAATAGTCACCAACTATCAAAAAAAATAATTAGTAATGGGTTATAGTGATTTGGTTTGGTTAAAAGTTAATATTCTTTAATAGGTTTGTTTCATAAGTATCTATAATTCTCTCTAGTATATCAAATTGATCTGTACAAATAAAATTGTCATCAGTATCAATGATGCTCAACGATGATCAACAACAATCAATGATGATTAGTAAGAAAGTTTGTGGCAATGTGCCACTATATTTCATTGCTCTAATACTATGCAAAGAATTATAATGAAAATGCTTATATGTTATAAAAAAAAAGAGTTGACACCCTTAAGTATGAGAAAATTTCAATATATAACTAAATAAATAAAAATGAAATTCTCAATACATATAATTTTCATATATTTGGTAGAATCAACTAGCATTCTAATATCTAAAAAAAATTGTGCTAGGATCAGTGGAAGTATCTATTAGAACACAACTTAATAATTAAAACTCAAATAAGATATTTAACATATATGTTCATGACAAATTTATCTTTCTATTTGAACAAACAACCTTGATTCTAAGAAAGTGGTGAATAAGACATAGATCTTTCTTTTAAAACTTTGTTTGAAGATATTTTAGTTGAGAAATTTTTAATCAATCATCTTTTGCATTAATAATATTATTATCATAATCCGTAAACAATATAAATCTACTATCTAAATCACATATATGAAAAAATGAATAATCAAAAATACATTCATAGAACTTAGAAGTTACAATAATTGAAGAGAATGTACTAAATAAAGTTTTAGGAGACTATTTTAGCCTGCACAAGATCTTCCTTAGTTTACTCATATAATTTGTTTTTTTGGAATTATAAAACTTGATGACTTCTTCAATATAATTTTATTCCCAAGATCCTCAATAAAGAAATATGTTTTACATATCTAATTAATATCTATGAAACTTATAAGAAGTAATATAATTAGGATCATTTTAACTATGAAAGAAAATGTTTTACAATAGTCAATTTCATATATCTAGGTAAAATCTATCATAATCAGTTTGACTATTAGCTAGTCTACTTTCATATCAAGTTCAACCTTTATTGTGAACAGCATTCAACTATTAGTTTCTTGAAATGTCTAGATCCATATTTTCATGTTTGAGTGATAATAATATGAATTTTATCTAATATTGCATGTCATTATCTTTAATGATCAAGAACTTTGAAGATGATGTAGGAATCCTGAATAAATATAAAACTAAAATAAGTACTCATAAGGAACTAAGAAAGTATCTGAGAAATAAAATATCAAGTAGAATATTTTTTTAATTTTTTTTGTATAATAATTGGAAGATCCAAGTCATTTATATTTGAAGGATTATGTTGCAATGAATATTTCATTAATTTCTCTAAAAATTATATCTTGGGAAGCCTTTGGGTCAATCATTGAATTTTGTTATGATGTCTCATGAAAAATTAATTCAATAATATCAAAGATTATAAGTGATTCAATATCATTTGCAATTGAAACTTAAATTTTAATTGTGTATGGTATTGATCTTATTGCCAAAGGTTCATCTTTATCTAGAGTTGTCTCCTTGAAGAACTCATTATCCAAAAATAGAGGGTTAATAGTGTTGCAATTGTATTTGTTTAGATTTTATTGGGCTTGTTTGATGTTTATGATAGGAGGATCTAACATATGAGGTGTCATAATTTTTTTTTACTGTTATATGTGAGATTATGAGTATTTTTTTTATGATGATTATGAGTATTTTTTTTTTGTGTATTTATAATATAATTTGATTTTTATTTAATATGGTATTGTAGTCAAAAATTGTGCAAATTCTAGAGTGAGGGACAATGTGTACAATGGCATCGTGTAGTGTATCATTCTTTGTGTAATAGTGTCGTGTAGTGTATTGTGCATTGTGCTATGACATCAGTATTGTGCTCAATCTAGTGGCATTGTGTAGTGCACAATAGTGTGAAGGTGCAAGTGTTGTGATGTGTGATAGTGGTGTTCTAGTCTTGGTGTAATGGCATTTGTGCCATGTGTGACATTGTGCATGCAATTGCTTGTGTGTGCAATGTTTGATATCATGCAATAAGTGTTGCATGTTTGTGTAGTAGTTGTTGTAAAGGGGATATGTGCAATGCAATGAATATGTAGTGACTATGTAAGGGATAAGTGCAATTTTATATCTTAATAATGCATAAATCACAATGAAATAAAAAAAATAGTAAAAATAAATAAACACTAGCACAATATGTTAGTATCATTATCATATGAATTAAAAAGCATCAATTAATATTTGCGGTATGGTAATGCGGATGTAGATGTAGATCATCATCATCATGAATTCGTTGAAGATGTCTTTAGTGCTCATAATATTTCTGATCTTCATGTTTCATGAATTATTAATCATCATTATTTCTTGCATATTATCTTGAATACGCAATATTGAATCTTTTTAGTCTTTCATGTATACAAATGTCATTAAGATATCTAGTTGTAGTCTTGATGTACTATCTAAAATAATATTGGCTGTCACAAAAAAAAAAGATTCTGATACTATACTAGACACTAAAGGGATTAGTAGATCATTCACTTTCTTAGATAGTACAGAATGTGTAGATTCATATTTTTTACTATAATTAAATATTACAATTTTTATTATCATTATGTGATAGGATGAAATAATAATTACTATCTAAGTATTGAGATAGCTTGCTCATATTCGAAAGATCACCCCATCATTTATTTATGACTAACTAAATAGAGAAGTTATTGTCTCTAATTATGGTGTCTATGTTCGTATTCGAAACTTTACTTTAATTATCATACTTAATTTCGTAATATATGTATAAGTTAGTTAATTTTTTGTGAATGAACTTTTTAGGTTAAAGTATCAGGTTTATCCACGTGGATATGTATGTAAAAATATTTTTTATCTCTTTCATCTTAATCTTAAAATTCATACAAACAGTCAAATAATACAGAGTTAGAATAAAATATCAATATTTTAAATATTTTGTATTCATCTTAATATTTATGATACTGAATGCAATATGATTTTTATATTTGCTAAATATGCTATTAATGTTATATATGTATATAAGTACAATGCAAATAATGAGTGTACATAGATGAATATATATTAGTCATGTTATAAAAAATTTTTAAGAATTTCATAATAAACTTGTTACTCTTAAAATTGATATAGTTGAATATCACGTGTTGGGAGCTAACATATGAGTCAAATATAAAATAGGTGTAATTCTAGTTATGTCTTATATTCATTTGAATTTTTTTCTTTTTTAGGCTCACTGACAATAGAGACTGTTAAACTCTTGGTGTTTACTAGGTGTCATAAAGAATTTTAGTAAATTTTTTATTTTTTCTAGTGCATGAGAAATAATTATCATTCTCACCTGAACTATCAAGTTAATAATGTGACACACACATACCTAACGTGAAATATCTTACCTAACGGTTCATCTCGAATAGTCCAAACAAATATATTAATGATAATTTTATTATTAGAAATATTTTTTAAAATAATATTAAATATTTTATTTTAAATTTTATATTTTTTTAAGTGTCGTGTCATATACTTATATATGATGAGGTCATCACAAGGATAAATCTCAGAAAATCTTAAATTTTTTTATTAAGTTTTTATTTTGAGTTTAAATAATAGGGGGTGAGACATACAGATGATACACTGTCATGACTACTATATATATCAAATATTATAGTTATTACCTACTAAATTTTCTTAATTTATTAATTATTAATTGATTTCTAATTTATAATATTTTATTATATTATTCTTATTTGTAGACATAAGAATCTTTTGATAGTAGGTTGAAAGTATGTCTATATAATATTGACTATCCTAGGTACCTATTAAAATTTAATCGAAAAACTCATGGTCATAATTAATTTGGCCATGATTTTTCTCCTAAATCATTATGATATATAAAGGGATCAACGAGTTGAGCTAGACTCAACTTGAATGATCCTATTGCTAAGTTATATTTGTCTTAGATTTAATGTATTATATTTTTTGATAGTTTTGATAATATATATATAGTATCAATATATATATATAATTTTTATTTTTTAGTAATTTAAAGTATGTTCATATTATTGATACTCACTTATTTTTTTTTTTTAGGTTACGAATGGGTTTGAGTCGATACTATTGGAGAAAATATAGTTTCGAACGTGAACCTTTCGATAATAATAATAAAATTATTATTATTAGAAATTACGTTAATTTCATATTTATTATTGTTAAATTTATCATGTAATATTTTTTTAAAATATTTGTATTTATTAAATAAATTATAATAAATAAATATAAAACTTACAAAAAATGAAAAAAAAAACTTAAAATAAATGTATTGTATTGTTTTTTTGTAAAATCTGTATCACTTCTAAAATTTAACCTCGAGAAAATTTGCACAAGCACACCACAATGCATGACGCATGTGCAAGCTTAAACCATAACCCATAAGCATAAAGTAAATAATAAAATAGAAAATTAATGTATAAAAATAGCACTTATCAAATGAGTAGAGAGGAAAACATAGAGGAGATATAGAGAGATGAGAGAAAATTTAGAATAAAAATTCTAAATTTTGTAATCTCTATTTATAAATATTTGAAAATAAAAAAAAAATATATTTTTTTATTTTTTATTTTTTGAATGTTATTTGATCATAATCATGATATTTATCAAATTCTGCTTAGTAATCATTGGATTGAATTTAATGGACAAAGATTAAAAAAAAATATTTTTTATTAAAAAACCAGCAACGACAATGACAGGCTGCACAATGTTGCATGGACTAATGGAGATTGGCTACATAAGTGGAACCCAACTTGTGTGGTCATTAAAAAAAACTGGCCCAACGGGCATTAACTTGATGGGGCATGACTCATGACTTTAGACCCACCCGCACATAGTCCTGAGTCATCGAATTGGTGGACCATACTAGTGGGTGAGACACATGGGTCGTGCCTGACTCGACATGAGGCATGACTTGCACCAGCCCAGTGGCATGAGCCATGCCTCTGATTGGCACAAGCCATGATTAGACATGATTATAGATCGTGCCGTACTATGCCTGAAATGACTGAACAGTGTCATGCCATGGGTCTTGCCTAGGCCACCTTGCCCAGTTGATACTTTTAATGGTAGTACATCATGAGAATGTATGATCTCACAACAATTATTATTTTTTATTTAATTTTTAGTTAGAATTAATATATTGGGTAGTGACACACAAGAAGTTTGTTATCCTACGTAATCCAAATGTCGAACATCATCGATATAATTTCATTTTGTATTTTATGTTTATTAATAATTAATTATTTTTTAATTTATAATTTTTATTGTTATTTTTATAGGTCATCATAGGAATCCTACAAATGGCAAACTTGAATTCTTTTTTGTATTAAATGAACTACCTTAGGATCTTTTAAATATTTAAGCACAAGATTAATGTTAGCAATGAATTTGATTTTACTTTTCCTTGCAAACTGATGATGGTAAAGAAAAGGGATCATTAAACTTAGAGTAAATCTAAATTTAAAGATTTTTTTGTTCAGTTGGGTTTGTTTGAGATTTAACACATCATATTTTTTTGGTGCATTATTTAACATATCTTTTAAAATATATAATATAACCATCACTCTTATAATTATATATATTTTTTATAATATATATTATTTTAAATTTTTGTTGATGTATTTAAATTTTTTATTTTTAATAATATTATAATGGGGCAATACTAAGGATGTTTATTTATTATTAGAGATTTTAGGTGTCGAGATTGAGGGAGTCCTATTAATGAGAATAACTTACTCGTAGATCTTTTGGTTGGATTATTATTTTTAAATTAATATTTATTTCTATCTTATTTTCATAATATTTATTAATATTTTATATATTTTAATTTTTAGAGAGTTTTCGTTGATAAGAAAAATATATATTTTTTTATTCCGAAATTATGTAGCAAAAAAAAAATTATATGCATCTTGCAAAGATTTAGACATAAAACTGAAATCGAAGATTTAAGTAAATGTTTAAAAAAATATAATAAACAGTAATTCTCTCTCACTATTGTAATTTAAATTTTAAAAATTAGTGAACATAGAGAAATTAAATTATAGTTTGAAATTAAAAAACTATAAATATTAATTTTTAATTTATAGATAATTTTTTAACTTAAATAATATTTTTTTTTAATTTTTTGTTAATTTTTTTCGAGCAGAAATGCTAGTTGTATTGAATTACTTCTACCTATATTCATTGGAATGAAATCTAATGATTGATGTATTATTTTTATAATTTTTTTTTTCTTTCATTAATATTTTATTAATTAACTGATAGGACAACGATGTGCTTCACTGTCCTATCGGCTGTCCTGTTGCCTGTCCTGTCGGAAGCTGGTTCTGCAAAGGTAATAATCATATTTTTAAATGGGGCACATGCATGTCACGTGTGCCATTTCATATAATATTATTCAAGCAAACATGTCGGCTTCATGTGCATGTTTTTTTTTTGAAACCCAGCATGAACAGGCATGTGCCGACCAAGCATCATGCCTGTCGTGCTTGTGCTGAACGCACTGTGCCATGCAATGCACTGGCATGCAGGTCATTTTGTCTGACCTGGCTCATCGCTGGTTTTGCTGTGGGCTACACTCAGGCAGTCCGGCCTGGTGGATACTTCTATTTAGTACTTATTATATTGGTTAGTTTTGTTCATTTTCTGCAATTTTATCTGCTTATTTTTAATATTTATTTTTGGAACTGGTAGTTGTTCATAATTTCTTCGTGAAAATTCTTTGTTGTTGCAGGATGGGGGGAGCTAGCAAAGAGTCTCAGCCTGATGATGAGACATATGATTTGGTTATTGGCATGCTTTTTGCAACAGATAAAATAGATTCTGCATTGAAGTATGTAAATATGGCTTTAAAATTTGGCTACATGTTATCAATGAAGTTGTTCACAGAATGTGTGACAAGCTGTGTTAATAAGGGATGGCTGGATGCATTAACTACCATTATTGAAAAATGCAAGGTAAGTACTGTTGGATTAGTGAAAGTAGTGCATTTGAAGGGAGGAATTGGTGCTGAGACAAATGTGGAATTCATTATGTTCAGTGACCTCAAAAAAATGTTTTCTTTACTGATACCAGCACCATCCAAAATAATATTATGATTTTTGTAAGGATTGATGTTTGTTTTCTTTTCTGATTTTTTTTTTTTACTCTTTGAATGAGAGCGCCCCACATGTGTGCTGTCCTTATTCCAGTTAACTTCGTATTTATAAGGTGTTCTTTATGCACATTATTTACGTGAGTTATGATTATTTTTTATGGGCCTATGTCCATTTAGTTTTTCATGCTACCAGAGCAAGGTGGACAACAAAAACCATAAGCGCGTGCAGACATGTGTGTACAATGATGTTGCATCGATGTCACTAATAATACATGTGCATGCTTAAGAGAGAATGTACAGTGCCATGTTACTTCGAAGCGACTGTAATGATACCAAACCCACTATTTTCATTGAAGTAGTGAAAATAGTGTGTGTGTGACGCTGGCATCCACTGCATCAACATATATGTAGTGTGCATTGGCACACAATATTGTCGATGCATGTGTGTACAAGTTAGAGGTATATGTAATGTTTATGCATTGCATGTGAAGTGTGTGCCATGTGTAGAAAAGTTAATGCAGATTGTCCAGATTGTGGTGCAGTGTTTGTGCTAGTGAAAGTGCCTGTGTAGATCCAATTCAGACAAGCCGTGCTGGTTGGCATGGGTTCAACGTCAACCTGAACTCAGATCACAGGCTCAGCCTGACACACAGTATGATCTGAGCATGAATTTTAATCCTGGCCAAATTCTGTTCGAGTGCCCGGTATTTTTGGTCATGCTATGCTTTATGGTATGAGGTATGTGGGTTCTAAGGGTGGTTTTGGCCTTGTCAGGCTGGGCTGGCCATGTCAACTTATTTGTCACTTTTAGACATGCTAGAGAGTATATGTATGACATCTTCAATACTTACTATGTAATCATATTATATGTTAGATTTCATATGTTGACATATCTCCATATAATGAGATAATAAAAAAAAGAATAAATATTTGATTGAGGTAATTGTGATATATCTCTTTGATGTAAGTGTTTTGAAGTAGTTTTTGGGATATAATTTTAATTGTAAATTGTTTGATCAATCAAATATCTTTTAATATGATTTCTCTTACATCTTTTCATATCTTGTATCATGTAGAAAGATTATATAGTTTATTTCTCTAAGTATTCAAGATCATTTATTTTATTTATGATCAATTTTTAGGATATGACAATATAATATTTATGGTAATAAATTATCTTTCTTGCTTACTCTAGTATCTTAAAATTTAAGTGTTATTCATATGAGACTAGTAGAGTACTAGTTATTATTAATGTTATTTTTTTAGTAAGATATATTCTTTAATTGGTTTAGAAAGAGTAAGAATTTAGGTGATAAATTTAGATGTCATACTCTTTCTTAATCTTTTAGAGTCTAATATGGGTTTTCAACTATGAGAGAGTCTCATCCTTTAGTGATTTTTGAATTTGTTAGTTCGTATTATGATGGTGCCTTTATTGAATTATTATATATAATAAGAATTTCACTCGAGTCTAGTGAAGTTGATAGCTTTCGAGTTAATTTTAGCCTTAATTTAGAATGTGTTGAGAGTATAAAGACTTGATCACTCTGGATATCATGCTCGAGAGAATAAATTTTTTTTGAAAAGAAAGTATTCCTCGAGTCTAATTGAGTTGGTAGTTCTTGAGTCGATTTCAACCCTAACTCATTGTGAATTAAGAGTATAAAGACTTGATCATCAAATATCTTAAATTTTATTTTGCTAGAATATAACATACACAAACTTTTTAGAGTTTATATGAGTCTCATGAGAAGTTAGATGATAAGATAGTTGACTTTTCTAATCTTGAACTTTTGATTATTTTCTATAATAAACATATGAGTTATACTTAATATTTTATTTCATATATCTTGTCATTCTAATATTTTGTATTGTTTTTTTATTATTTCCTCTATTGAGTTATTATATATATTGATAAATACATAACAAAATATTTTTAGAGAGTGAGATTTCCTTGAAAAGAGAATCTTACTCGAATTTAGTTGAGTTGGTAGTTTCTAAATTGATTTCATTTCCAACCACAATTCAAAATGAATTGGGAGCGGAGATGATTGACCATCTAGGACTTTTGAGCTGGAGAAAATGAGGTTTTTTTTGATAAGAAAGCCTTCCTTGATCTAGTCGAATTAATAACTCTCGAGTAAATTCTAACCTCAACTCATAATGAATTGGGTGTTTAAAGACTTGATCACCAAAGACTTTGATTTTTATTTTAGGATGATATGACATATGCAACTTATTTATAATAGAGGGGAGTTTCATGAAAAATTAGATGATCATGCAAGATTTTTTTTTTGATATTTACCTTTTGTTTATTCTTTGAAAGAAATATATGAGTTATACTTAGTATTTTATTTCACATATTTTGTTGTCATTACTCTAATATGACTTGGGAACTCATCTTGATTTTTAAAAAAAGTTTATTGTTATTGTAGGTGAATGTTCATTATGAAGATTAGTTCAGATATGAAAGTAAATTATTTGAAAGTAAGATTTATTGTAAGAGAGTTTATTTAGATATTTAGAGTTAACTATTAAGATATTTTTTCTTTAATAATCAAAATGATCTTATGTGAATATTTATATCATTATAATATTTTAAAGATAGAAAAGATATCAATTAGATGCGAATAATATTTTTGTTCATAATAACCCTGAGGTGAATCTGTATATAGAGTAACTATCTAGTTTTTTAGTATTAATAGAACAATCAAATTTAGTTGGTAGATTGATAAAATATTATATGATATGAAGTTTTATCAAGAATTTGATTTGCTAGGTTTTTACTGGCAACCATTTTTTTTAGTTTATATAACTGTATTATAAATTATTATTTATTTTTTTAGAGTTATTTATATGACAAGTTCATATTTGTTAATTGTACGTTAATGTTATTCTTATTATGTGAAATAATGAGTCAATAATCACCAATTTTAAAAATTTATTCAATCATAATTTCAAATAAAAGATTTTGGTATACTCAAATACTTTCTTGTGATAAATATGACTTAAAATATTTAAGGTATTATATTGTTGATATTTTAACAATATATTGTTCTTTTAACATATTGATCTTTTGAGTTGTACAACAATGGATACTAATGTTGAGTTATATATCAATTTTTTGTTTGATATGAGTCATCTAGTTGACTCGATTGCATGTAAAAATATTGTATGAAAAATTAATTATGTGATTATTATTAGATCACATATAATATATGTAACCAATGTAATTAGTTAGTTACTATATTTTTTCATGACATGTTAATTCATATCTTGGTCTAGCTTGTAACATGCTTAAGTTTGAGAAAAAAATCTTTATGCCTTGATGTTTCTTTCAGTGATTGCATACATCTCTAGCTAATTATCTTTTTAATTTTTTGTTGGGTACAAGCTTTTGCATGGAGGAGATTTCCAATGAGATATTATATTTTTCTTGAATATAATTATGTCTCTTGAGAAAATAAGAAATATGTGATAATTTTAGAGAATCAATGTAGAGATATAGTTCATGATGATATTGATAATCACTTACGAGATATATTGGATTTGTTTTGAAAAGATTAAATTCCTACTTAATTCTCATATTACTTTTTATTATGTTTGTTAGACAGTAAAATATTTAGTCTCTAATCCAGTATTTTATGAGAGGATGAATTTCATTGAGGTAAATTAATTTTTTCTCAGGTAGGAGATCCACGATGTGATCATTGTTATATTTTATATTTCTAATATGGACTAGCCAACAAACATATTTATGAAGATCTTGAAGAGGTCTCAGGTCACTTTTTTTTTAAGTTTTATATTCTTAATCTGTGTTGCACGGATACGGCTAGGGAGTGCCGTGTCCACGTGTCAGACACGTGGACACGGCGACACGGGTCGGACACGCGTCGGATACATGTCCGACTCGCCACGTGGCGTATCGGACACAAATCCGTATGTGATACGCCACGTGGCATATCGGATAAGCGTCGGAGACGTATCCGACGAGTTTTTCGGAAACAATCGTTTCCGAAAAACTCCAGACGCGTCGTCTACCTACCGACGCGTCGTTAGAGGGTTTCGGGAGGGGGGTTCGGGGAGGGGGGGTTTCGGGAGTGATTTTCGGGAGGGGGGAAAAAGGTTCTGGACGGGGGAGGGGGGAGGGGAGAGATGGTGTTAGAGGTTTAAATTTTTTTAAATTAATTTAAAAAATAGAATTTTAAATTATTTTAAAATACTGTATCTTATATTATTTTAAAATACTGTATTTTAAATTATTTTAAAATACTATATTTAAAATATATGTTAGAGAGAGTTAGAAGCTATAACGGGAGGGGGCAGGGCTGCAGGGGTTCGAGGGCTTAAATATATATTTTTTATATTTTAATTATTATTGTTTGTTTAATATATATACAAAATATAATAAACAAATAATTTATTTTAATTTTATTTAAGCCCTCTAAATTTTTATTTATCAAAATATCTTAGCATTTTTTTTATTTATCTAAATTTATGTTAATAGATAATATTTATATTTAATTTTTTTTTCATGCCGTGTCCTAGTCGTATCCGTATCCTAGTTTTTTAAAATTTGTCGTGTCCCCGTATCCTGCCGTGTCATATCCCCGTGTCCGTATCCGTGTCCGTGCAACATAGTTCTTAATAACCATGCACTAGTTTCAAGGGGATGTTATGGTTTGTGTTAAGATTGATGTTTGTTTCTTTTTTTGTTTATTTTTTTTTTCTTTGGATGAGAGCGTCATGCATGTGCTCTGTCCCTTTCTTATTAGCTTTGTATTTACAGAATATTCTCAATGGAGATTATTTATGTGAGTTATCATCTTTTTTCATGAGATTGTGTCCATTTAGTTTTTATAGCTTTTTGATCAGTCTGATGAAACTATTCTTTTGAATGTCGCTATTAACCTTGTTTTCTGTGACACCACAAAATCTCATATTATTTTTAATTAACTTGTGCGCCCATATTTTGTGTTCTCTGTTAGCAGTTAGCACACATGCATTGCAAATTGTTTATCCTTATGTGTTGATTTCAGATGATAGATCAGAATAAAGCTCTCGGTCCAACGTGGAACTTGTGCTGCCACATTACTGAAGTTGCAATTGAAAATGACAACACCAAGTTAGCTTATTATGCATTGGAATTTATAGCTAGATGGATTGCTAGAGGAGAAACTGCAAGGCCTGCTGTTCTTCTTTCCTTAGATGAAGGGCTAATTGTTGCTTTGCTTGGAACTGCAGCAAGGACATGTAGTTCTGCTCTATTGGATGCTTCATGGATGATCCTCCGCCGATCTTTACGCCAAAAAAAGCTTCCTAATCCAGAATCATACATTGGGAAGATACATGCTTATGCATCAATGGGGAATCTACAGAAGGCTTTTGGTACTCTCCGTGAGTTTGAGTCTTCTAATACATGTTATAATAACGAAGACTTGTTCTCCCCATTTACATCATTATATCCGCTGGTTGTTGCTTCATCCAAGAAGGGTTTTGAAACATTGGATTTGGTATTTCTTTCTATTTGAAATTCAATATAAATCATGCTAAATTCTGTCAATTAATTAACAATATCTAATTTGCTTATGTATTGGATCTTATTTCTTGATTTTTTTGATATTGAAAACACTTTTAGTTTTATGCCACTCGTATCTTTTTTGCTTGCTCTCAAAATGAAATCGGAATGGTGGAAAGAAAAAAAAGATGAAAAACACCTCTGTAATTTTCTTCGCACTAACACGAGCTGACGTGCACTTGCAGCTCAGAAATCAAATCTGAGTATCTGATTACTCGAGTTGCACTAACAAGGAAAATAATATCCATGGTGCTAATAAGGAACTAAAACTAGGGCATGTAGGTGATATTCACTACAAGCAAACCTCATGCATGTCCTCATTGAGATGATAGAATTCTAGCTCCATATATGGGATTGCATTTCATGGTGGTCTTGCTTTGGTGCCAATTAAAATTAGAAGTTTATCCCAAACTACTATTTATTCAGATGAGAGTGCTGAACACCTTTAATTAATCTTGCCAATGCCAAGCAAACAATAATATTTTGACGAAGTTCCATATGTTTTTTTTTAAATTTTTATTATCTCAAAAAAGAAATTTATAACAAATAAATTTTAAGAGATAGATATATCATATGCTAGAGGAGAAGGTGGGCTAAAGTCTCTCAAGACTTACGAAAAAATAAATATCAAGTGATGTTTGCTAGCTTATTCTTGTTTGGTATATAAGTTGTTGATTGTCATCTCATCAAAGAACTCACAAATAAATGTGATTTTGATTGTGTTACGATGTAAATCAGCTCTACATTAAATTTGATAATAATCTTTAGTCTTTAATTTTTGTTAGTCATTTATATTGTAGAAAAGTATAAAACAATGTAATAGATTTCATGTATGTGATAATTAAAGTGTAATTTGAATCTTAAAAAATAATTAGTATAACTGGGATAAGACAACAAATTATATTTAGTAAACAATTAATTATACTAATAACAATAAAATATCCATTATAAAAATTAATTTCGAGCTCCAATAATTTCTTTGCAAAATTGAGTATGTGAAAATTTATATTAATGTGAATTTGTTTAAGAGAAAAACTAAGAGATAATTAATTGTGTTGAAATCATATAAAAAATCATATCTAACGTTATAAATTTTAATTTTCATACTATTCTCTTATTTTTACTAAAATTAATTAAATAAGCTTGTACCATGTATTTAGATAAAAACAAATATATAGATGTCTCATATGCAGAAGTGAAAGGTTGAATTAGAAATAATGTATTTAACTTAATTATAATAGTAAAATGAGACATGAAATGAATTAAAACTATAATCTTTTGTAACTTGTGTTTGATTCAAAAGATTTTCCAATTAACTATAGTTTCAATTATGTATGTGAGCTCTATATTAAATTTAATAATAATTATATCTTTTTTTTTGGAAAGACATTTGTATTTTAAAGAATTACTAAATTATGTAATAGATCATGTATATAATTCCTAACATTCAACTTGCATCATAAAAATCAATTAATAATTTAGATAAAATAACTAATTATTTTTAGGAAATGATAAATTATATTATTAACAAATAAAAAATATTAAAAATAATTTTGAGCTCTAATACTTTATTGATAAAATTGATTATGCAAATAATTAATATTCATATAAATTTGTTTTAAAAAAACTAATAAATGGTTAACTATATAAATAATATATTAAATATCAAATCTAATTATTGAATTTTAGTTTATTTTTTTATTGTTTTATTTTTTTTTTTAATTATTTGAAATGTCAGACTTATGAATTATCCTAAAATATATAATTTATGTTGTATACTAAAAAATATTTTTTATATTAATAAATTTTAATCATTTTTTTCTAGCTTCTTCTCCCTCTCTTCTTTTTCAATGCCAAAGCCCAATCCTAATTTTAACATGGTATTATAGAAGGTTTTTTGGTGAAGGGGTGAAGGTGATGGCGCACTTTGTGGTGGTGCCAACGATAGCAATTATCAATGGTTTATGGTTGTGATGATGTATGCCTCACTTTAACAATGAATACCCATGTACAATAGGTATTTTATTTCTTTTGGTTGTTGGAACCCATAGTGGCCAACACAACATTGTCGATATAGAAATCTCACCTTGTTTGTTTTTGGTTGTAAGATAGATAGTGTGTGTTTAAGTTTTTTGAAATTCTTATTTTTAGAAATTTCGCACAACATTGTTGTTGTTTGTCTTTGTGAAAATTGTTTATGGTTTATATTTATGTAGGAGCTTGTCATGCTGTGACATAAAAAAAAGGTGAAGGTGACTAAAATTAGTATGTGACGTAATCATTAGGAATAGCCCAATGAAAATTGAGGTCATCATCTTCGTTATACAGTAACGATGAGATTGCTGAGAGACTTCATAGTGATACTTCTAGAAGTAGAAAAGTAGTAGTAAACTATTTTTCTGTGAGAGGTTGATATATATTCGAGAGAGCACCCAAAGATGTTGCACAAAGTTACGATAATTAGCACCCAGGGATGTTGCACAAAGTTATGATAAGTAGCACCCAGAGATATTGCACACTAAGTTACGATAAATTTTTGTAGGTTCATAACCTATATGGTACATTGCTAAATCTATTTAGGTTGGTTTTTTAATGATTGTATTTATTGTTCATATTACAATGATGCTTTCTCAGATGGGTATTCCATACTTTGTTTTTTGGGTGCTACTTGTTTAGATACATTTATATTTATTGTATTTTTTATTCATCTCGCTCTAAGTTCTTTTTGGGTAATATATTTATGAGTGAATATATTGCCATAGATTATTATTTTCTTTTTAATTTTTTTATTGAGCCTAAGCTGATATTGTTGTGATTAATGATATTATTATATGACACGAGCAAAAGAGTTTGACAATATCAACATTGTCATAGAGGTATCAAATAGGTCAGGTGACTTGAGCTTGATTTGTGGCATGATGCGACATGACTAGGAAACTAGCTATCATCGGGCACTGGCTAGCCTGTGGCATGGCTCGTTCCATGTAGAGGTGTCAAATGGGCTGGGCGGCTCAATTCGGCCGTGCCTAGCCTTGCACGACATGAGGCAGATTTGTGCCCGTGCCAATGTCGGGCTGAGGGTCTTAGGCCCGGCACTGCCCACATGCATTTTCGGGCATGACTCTATTTCCTGCCACGTGAGTACGACATGGGTGATGTGCCCGATGACCGACGAATGATCCCTGATGGAAGACGAAATGATGCCTGATGGGGGACGACGTGGTGTCGCCCGACGGGCAATGGCTCGGCAAGCCTGACGGGGACGGTGACACTAGAGGTGGAAAATGGGCCAGCACAACTCAGCCCGTTCGACACCTCTAGGCGGCACAATAGTGTATGTTCTCAAATCTTAATTTTTAAAATTAACTTTAACCTAAATCTATCCCGACCCAAGCCTACTTGACCTGAACTGGCATGAACCCAAGATGATTTTGGACCACGAGCCGTGCCGAGCCTGCACTCCAAATAACAGTGCTGTGCCAGGCACGACATGTGAGCCTGAAAATATAGGCTGGGCTGGCTTGGACCGACCTGTTTGACACCTTTAGTTCCATGTTGGGCATAACTAATCATCCCACACGTCAAAGAACAACACGGTCAGAGCCATTCGATAAGAGTAGCACGATCCAACATGGCACGTGGACTTCACATGTCAATACTGTGGTTAATTAAAAAATATAGGTGATTGAAGTCTACATGCCTATATTTGTATATTTTTAAGAATAGGGCACACAAAGTCCAAGTGTCCCATTTGTAACTTTTATGTTGACCACATTCTATGTGACTCATATTTTATGTATATTAAAATTATATTATAATATATTATTTATTTGTTGTTTTATGAAATAACAAGAGTGATGTTATTTTTTTTTTTTACTTATTTCTTATATGTTGAATCGATTAATCAGATGATATCATCTGGGATCGAGAAAGATAAATTATATCCGTTCTTCTTGAATCACAAGAGTCCTTGATGTATATATACTATTGATTAACTAATAATTTACTCTTGACTAAAACATCATCATTGGATGAACTAAAGATTCGAAAGTTGAGGATTAGACGAGTGATATCTATTTATAATGAGGTATTTTAGTTAAGAAAATATACTAGAATTTTCTATCCAACACATTTAGAGAGTACAAGATGAACTTATTTTATCAGAATCACTTAGATATTTGTAAGCTTTATTTGATGATCATGTATGATGACTTGTAATATTTTATTATTTTTATTGATAATTATAATCAATTCATATAGTTGTTTATATTTAAGGAAAAATCTTAATTTTTTTTCTATTTTTATAAAATTTTATGAAAAAAATAAATTTTTCTTTTAACATTTCATTAAAATATTGAGAAGTGATAATATATTAAAATATATTTCCTATTATTTTTTTTTGTTCGTTCGAGATTATTCATCAGATATCCTATGCTACTATGCACAAATGTTTTTGGGGAGTAGTATTATTGATAATCTTTTCATCAATTGAATGTTATCTTTTATTATTAAGGGCATATCCTATGCTAGTTCATATACGTAGGAGAGTGATTATTTTATCTTTTATCCAAAGTTTTTGGATGTACTTATTTCGTTTATAATCTTTCTTAAAGCAAAGAGAAGATGATTACATGTGCTATCAAGTTTGTCTTCACCTGGTATACTTGTACTCAAAAGGAATATATATATTATTCATCAAAGATTAAGATGATCATTACTTGTACTTAAATCATGTTCTTTGAGGATAAGACTTTTCTTAAGGATTGCAAGAGAACATATGTTTAGACACTATAGTATTATACTCTTTTTTTTTGTCCATTTGTTATTTTTCTTGGAGGAGCAATCATTGATCTTGCTCACATATCTACACTTGATATGACTAGTATGATTGGTTTTGAGGAGAGTGGTGACATCTCTCATAAGGTAGTGCATTTAGGAGAGGAGCCTATTGTGAGTGCTCCCTGGACACGAGGCATGGATTTCTCCAAGAGAGGGTAGTGAGGGTTGAAAGACTTGATGATTACAATCTAAAAGTATATATTAGAGAGATATGCTAATAATTTATTCTAGATGAGTCTTCTATCGTATTAGTTGATCTAGTTCTGAGTAATAACTTGGATCATTCGATTGTATTCTGTAAGGAAGTAAGGACATTTTATTCAATATCATATATTTTGAATACTTTTTAATTTTCATTTTATTATTATATATTTTAGTTTCTTATTCCCATTTAATTGTCATTGGATTGTGAATATTTTTTTTTGAGGTATCTAGTCATCCATGATGTTGATAAGTTATGTTATAAGATTTGAGTATAATCACATCCAATCAAATGCAAGTTCTCATCACACAATTAGTAGGTAAACCAGTAATTGAATGTATATGTGGTTATATGGTAAAAATGAAACTTAAGAAAAAATAAATCGACTCAATGCTAGGTTAATAGTGATATGTTTTATAGACTTTTAATATTGAGCTTTAAAACTTTTTTTTATGACCAACATAAATACTATAAGGTTGTTATTTTTTATTATATTATTACATTTATAGATTATATATCATCTATATGTAAAGTAATATATTTGTTCATAGTGATCCAGAGATAAAAGTGTACATATTACAAATGATCCTTTATGGCATAAAATAATTTTTTAGTATATAATGTAATAGATTTTTTTACTACTTATTATATTTGTTGTTTAGAGATATCTAACAAATTATTTATATTTTTTTTAACTTGGATCAAAAGGTTAATATATGATATTAGTTATATATATTGATGATATTTTTATTTTATGAAATATTCAATTGAGCATATCGTAATTAAAATTATTTTTATAAATTATGTTTCAAATGATAAATTTGAGACATTTGAGATATTTTTTTGATATTGATATTATATATTAGGAGATATGTTTTTTTTTTCTTAGAGAAAATATACTTTGAATATTTTATTTGACTTTAGTATATTAGTATGTACAAATGCCAAACCATCATTTGATAAAAGTGTAAATTTACATACAAATATTAGTTTTCCATTTGACTCTATTAGATATAGGATAATAGTATAAAGACTAGATAATCTGATAGTAATTGAGCTAGATATTATCTATATTATCAGTTCAATTTATTATTTTCTAGATTTTTCTAGATAGATTCATATGGATGCAAGATTCATGTTTTTTATGTATGTGAAGAAAACTCTAAGATATGAGAGTCAAATAGAAGTGTATTTAGGTTTTAGGTGAGTTATTGTGATTATAGAAAGAATTGATTAGTAGTCTCGTCACCTTGAAAAATAAGATGTAGATAATTATTTTGAGATTCAATGCAGAAATATAATTCATGATTATGATACCAGATATTTGTGAACTATGGTGGATCGATAACATCTTAAGGGTGTTTTGCCGACCAGTTCAGAGGCCGGTGTTATTTTAATGACTGTCAAGTAGTTTGATACATTGTTACTAATCTAATATTTTACGAGCAAACAAAGTATATTGAGCTTAATGTACAGGTGTCAAACGGGTCGTGCTGGACCGGCAGACCCAAATTTTGTTGGCCCATTCATGCCACCTTACCATGTTGGACACAACATGAAATAGGTGCTCATGCCCTACTGACATGACCATATTGTAGGTCTATACCGCACAGTCTAATGACATGCTTTTTTTTGAACTGGGCATGTCTGGTCATGCTGGATCAAATTGGGTCATGCTGGATCAAATTGGGTCATGCTGGGTCAAGCCAGCATTGGCTCATCACTACCACCGGTCACGGTAGTTCCCAGTGGCAGTAGGCAGCATTGAGGCCCAGCTCAGTGGCCACTGGGCAGTGACCAAGGGCCCAGCCAAAGTGGCTGGATGCTAGGCTGGCATAGGCAGTGGCACATTGGCAATTCCAAGTGCCACAACACCCAGCCACCCATTCCACTGGCATTCTGGAATGCAATGCTAGACCGAGTGCCACTGCATGGCTGTGGCACTAGCACCACATGCCAGCTTTAATTTTTAAATATAAACTTTAAAGTAAAGTTTTATTTTTTAAAAATATAAATATAAAAATTAAATTACACGACACTGCAATGTAAATTAAAATGAATAAAATCCATAAGATAATAACTCAATAAAAAAGTGTGTGTTCCATTTTCGAACATTGCAGTATCATATATCAAATAAAAAAAAATTTTAAAAGTTAAAAAAAGTATATCAATAAAATAAACATACATTACATGTCAGTCTTCTAAGTGATTGATTTTAATATTAATGATTAGTCTGTATTAGTAGTATGGTTTAGAGGTGTCAAATGGGATGTGCCGGGTCAGGCACGACACGGTTTATCAAAGCTAGGCCCAGCACGGCCCGCCGGCCCGGGGGTAAAAGTGTCTTGCCGGGTCAGGCCCGTACGGGCCTGGTTAAATAAAAAATAATTTTTTTAAAAAAATTTTTGAAGTATTGTATTAAACTTTATATAAAATATATATTATATTATATATAAATTATCTATAAAATATTAAATTTGTAACTTGAAATTTATTAAAAATTTAATAAATTACAAAGTTTAAATTTTTTTATTAAAATTTTAATAAATTACTAAGTTTAAAATTTAAATTGGTAACTTGAAAATTATTAAAAATTTATAACTTGAAAATATTAATAAAGCTTAAATTTTTTTATTATTTTAAATAAATTTAGATTATAATTTATTAGAATTAAATTATATAGTTTTAATTTTTAAATGAAAATTTTAAACACAAAAATAAATTAAACAAAAAACTTAGCTAAAAAAAATTACAAAGTCATAAAAATAAAAGCAAACCAAATGTCCAATCGGTCAATAGATATCAAACCAAAGCAAATACAAGTTACAACATAACATAAAAAAATGTACAATCAATAAAAAATAAAATATCGAAATCAAAAAGTAAAATTAAGAATAAATCACAAAAATCATTAACTGTGTCAGTGACCGTGAGACATCAAAAATCAAAATCAAGTGGCAATGACAAATGGAATGTTGCGTGGCGTACTGGTAACATTGGCAACTAGTGTCTGGCAATGAGCAGGAGAAATTGGCAACCACATCAATTGTCAATCGGCATATCATGAGCATCATCAACTGCAACATCAAGATCACTATCATATGGATCATCATCATTATTAATTAACTCATCCGCTTTTGCAGCGGATGTAGTCATTATTACAGTTTCAGCATTATCTTGGATGCTAAATTTGGAATCTTCCCAATACTTCAAACAGGCCAATGCCTCAATAATATCTGGATGTAATCTTGATTTCTTATCCGAAATCACGTTCACTGAAATAGAAAAAACAGACTTCGATGCTACGCTCGATACCGAAGGAGTCAGTTGATCCCGTGCCATCCTAGATAGCACGGGAAATGTGAACTCATATGATTTCCAGCACTGTAATATATTAAGATTTTTAGTATCAGAATGTGATAGGATTGAGTAGTAATTAGTATTTAAGTACCGAGAAAACTCACTCCTATGTGATGGTCCACCCCGTCATTTTCTCCTAGCTAATTGAATTGAAAAATCGTCATCTCCGAAGATGATATCCATGTTCATAATCACAGTCTTAATACTACTACTACTACCATACTTAGTATTATAGTATTGAACATGTTAGTTAACTTTTCGTGAATGAATCCTTCAGGTAGGTCTTCCAGGTTCATGCATAAGGAAATATAAGTTAGTGTATTATCTACCCTCAGGTAGGTCTTTCAGGCCCGTCCGTGCTTTTGTGCTGGGCCAGCCACGACACGGTTATTGTACCGTACCGTGTCGTGCCTGGCCCAACACGGTTTTGTGGAGTTCAGCCCATCACGGGCCCATGACTCGTTTGCTGGGTTCGGCCTAATCGGGCCGAACCCTAAATTAAAAAAAATTAGGGTTTCAGGCACGCCGAAACCCTAATTTAAAAAAAAATTAGGATTTCGACACTCTCGTAATCATAATTTTAAAAAAAATTAGTTTCGGCACGGTACCGTGCTAACGGGATATGGTACCGTGCCGAGCTAGGCACGGCACGAGGCCCGGTTGGCCTCGACACGGCACGGCACGACACGAGCCCGGGCACGGGAAATTCCCGTGCCGGGCCGGCCTGGCCTGGTTGACACCTCTAATCTCTTCTTCCACCTTAACCCTATGGTCCATGTATGCAGCGAGATAATAAAGAGATAGAATGGTGAACCAGTACTTTAAGTACTTGGTTTCCATCTCTGTAACCATATGGCTAAGTGTCGGGCCAGCTCGATACTTCCTAAATATGCTACTAATGTTATATATGCACCTGAGTACAATACAAGTCGTAGGAGTATAAACCCACAAACACATGTTCGTCATGTCATAAAAAATCTTCAGGAATTTCATAAATGAAATTCATGAAGCTCAGTCAGTATCGTCAATAATAAGTTCATCACTCTTACTATTGATGTAGTCGGATATCACGTGTTCGTATTCAATACATGAATCCAACATCAAATACGTGTAATTCCAACGGTGTCTCACATCCGATTGAAATTCCTTCTTCTTAAGATTCGCAGACAAACAGAAACTACCAAACTCTTATTGTCTGTAAGGAGTGCAAATATATTTTTGTGCATTACGTATATTATCCAACGTGGGGAACACAAATTCATACCCGCTTGTACAATTAAGTTAATTACGTGATATATGCATCTGACATGAAAGATCTCTCCTAATGGTGCATCTCTAATATTCCTAACAAACATGTTAATCACTACTCTATTATTAGATGCGTCATTGAATATGATACTAAAAATTTTATTTTGAATTTTATATTCTCTAAAGATTTTTATCATACACTCAAAAATGGTTTGGTCATCATGAGGATGAAAAATCTCAGAGAATCTTAAATTTTTTTATTCATTGTCCAGTTATAATCTACATAGTGGCTGGTGAGACATGCATAAGATGAGTCATCGTGACTTGTCCATATATCCGATATCACGGATATCACTCCATTACATGTCATAAATTTATTAATTATTTTTTATTTTTCTAACTTATAAAATTTTAGCATGTCATTCCTAGATGTGGACCTAGAAATCATATGATAAGCAGGCTGAAAATATGTATGCATGATGCGCACTACCCTTGTATCTTCCAAAAATCTGATCGGAAGATCCATCAATGTGATAAGTCTGGTCATGTCTTCTCTATCAAACTCGCTATGATATATGAAGGGAGTAAACTTTGAGACTAAATTAAATTCCGTCTCAAAAAATATCGTGCTATATTGAGTTTGCCTAGGATCTAATACACTATATTTTTTGGTGCATAATTCGGCATGCCTCTTAAGGCGCATAATCCTAAACGAACTCTTACAAGTTAAATTTCTCATACAATATTTATACTGTTATTTCTTCTTCTTCACCTCTAATAATTTTTTATTTTATTATTTTAAAATGAGTCTAAATTATAGAGATCCTCCTAGTTATTTATTTTTTAGAAGTTTGGGTTGAGATGACTAGAGAAACCTAAGTTTCAGCAGCATCAGACCTCTTTGTAAGATTTTTATTTTTTAAATTTAAATATGTTTCATTAGTATTAGTTATTTTTTATGATTTTTGTTAAACATGAGATAGATGATAAATTTTAGATTTTAGGAGTAAGGAGAGAGATTAGAGAGAGAGAGAAAGTAAATAAAAAAACTTAAAATACCTGGTAAAGCATTGAGGTAGATCACGTGTATGGTGCACCACAGTCTAGTTTAAAATTTCAAACCCGAGTTGAGAGTCCCGAAAAGATGAGTCGAATGATGAAATCCTGAGTCCCGAGAGAGAAGAGCAAGAGTTTTGAGAGAGTGAGAATGTGAGATTTGAGAATAAATGTTTATGAAAAATATAAATGATATAGAGAGGTGGGGAAATTTTATAGATTAAATGAAATAATTTTTTTTACAAAATGTATTTTTGATGTTATTTTTAATTTTTTATTGAATTTTAAGGGACAAAATCATGAGGGCCGTCGGATTCTACCTCTTAGTCGTTGGAGGCAAAATCCAACGGCTGATTTAAAATTTTTTTTTAACCGTTGGGGAGGGGGGGATTTGGGTCGGGCGGGACCATGGGTTGTGTCGGATTGGACTCGTGACCACACGTTTTCCCTATCCGCACCGTGGGTTGGCGATGGGGTGGGGACTGGGGACATGGGTCGTGGGGTGCGGGTCTGTGGGACATGACCCGTGCCGGCAGGCTGTGCCACGGGCCACAAACCTTGTCGGGTCAGGCACGACACAAGGCTCGGTTGGCCTCGGCACAACACGACACGATAGGTGTTGTGGCCGGGCACGACACGGACCCAAGCACAGGAAATTCTAGTGTCGGGCCGGCCCAGGCACGGCCGAATCATGCCGTGCCGGTCCGGGCCGGCCTGATTCGGTTGACACCTCTAGTATGGTTGAATCATCATGTATGATTCTAAAGCTAGTATTAGTCTCAATATCTTTGATATTGTCACATGAGTTATTATCTATCAGCAGCTCTCTTACTATATCCGAATTATTTAATTTTGAATCATTTTAATTCTTTAAGTATAAGAATATTTTTATGATATCTGGTCATAGTATGGATCTCTTATCTAAAATAATATACATTATTGCAGAAATAATATATTTTGATGCTATGCTAAATATCATAGAGATTAATAGATCATATATCATCTTCAATAATACTGAATAAGTGAATTCATATAATTTTTATTACCATAAAATATTAAAATTCTTATTATCATTATATGATTGGATGATGTATTAATCGGTATTTAAATACAAAGATAATTCGTTTCTATTTAACAAACTATCATAATATTTGCTCCTTGTTAACTAAATAGATATACACCATTTTAGAATTTAATGTTCATGTTCATATTTGGACTCTTGATACAACTATTATACCTTATGTAGTAATATATAAATATGCTAGTTAACTTTGCATGAATCTAATTATCAAATTGTTTTATTTGGTTTATATAAGTAGATGTGTATCTCAATATATTTTATATCTTTTTAGTGGGTGATGAAACATACGAATGATGTGTCATCACGACTAGTTTATATATCAGATATGATAGATATTATTCTATTATGTTTCTTAAGTACTTTAATTATTTATTATTTTTCTAATTTAAAATATTTGATTATATTAATTATATTAGCTGACATATGAATTCTATGATAAGCGAGTTATAAATAGATTTGCATAATTTGAATTATTTTAGGATTTTTTAAAAATCTAATTGGAATACTCATATTGAAAATCAATTTAGCCATGTATTTCTTTCTAAATTAATTATTGTAAATGAAGGGAATTAATAAATCTGAAGTCGTGTCACTTTTAAATATTCTACTATTAAGTTGAATTTGTATTAAATCCAATGCATCATTTTTTTTGTACATTAATTAGTGGTTAGTACAACAAGTACTTTTATATGTATATATTTGTTTATAATATATATACTTTGTCAAATTTTTTTTGATATTCTTAAATTTTTTATTTTTAATTATATTAAAATATATTTCAGACTATTGAAGTTTGATTATTTTTATGTTTTTAGGCAAATGAGTTGAGTCTATGAGAGAACTTAATTTTAATTAGATCTTTTGATTGAATTATTATTATATATGTCTAAGTGTAGATGTAATTTATTTTTATTAAATTGACTATTTTTCATTTTTTTATATGTAAGATTGATTTTTAAAAAGGAGGATGAGAGATATTTTGTAATTTTACTTAATTTTTTTTAATATATATATAAATCTAAATAAAATAAATCAATTAAAATTTAATTGCAATGTGTACCTTTTTTGTGTATGTAGTAAACACTTAGGATGTTGCATTTAATATTATCGCACTTAGAATTCACTATTCATAATGATAATAAAACTATCATTTGTATTCTGATTCGCAAAATTAAAATTATAAATTATTTTAAAAAAATTATAAAAAATAGAACACTTAATTTGAGAGCAATGAAAAGAGGTTAAGGAGAAAATTTTATACTTTACTAATTAACTGTGAAAAAAATATGTATTATGTATTTATAGAATTGTTTTTTGTTGAAAAAATACATATTTTAAATTTTTTTAATTATATTTAGGGAAAAAATTTGATAGCTATAGTATTTTTGCCAATGAACCGTGGGAAGCAATTCAATTGCTCAAAATTAATGATCTAAAAATTGGTTTGTTTTTTCTCGATAGGATAATGACAAACACTGTCATGTTGCAGTCAATGTCGGAGGCACAAACGGCTAAAACATGGCCTATTGACGGAGCAAATTGCTTTTTATAAGCAACTATTTTTTTTAGAATTAGCCATGCCAGGTATACAAGCTGTGCCTAGCAAACATTGAAGCATGCTGGATGCCGGCCCAACACTACACTAGCCATGCCATGGGCTTGCCCAATCATAGTCTAGGCATGATTCTAGACCATGCCATATCAGTCCTGGCATGGTTAAATCAAGTCATGCCTTATGCCGTGCTCGGGTTGTCAGACTTATTTGATACCTCTAGCTTGATGCTATTTCATTTGAGAGAAGATTCAGTATGATTTAATTGTTATAATTTACTTACATATTAGTGATCAAATTGTAGATATTTTCACGAATGTTTTCAAATGATCAGATTGAGAATTTGTGACATTTACACTCTTGAATTATAGACTCATAAAATTCATATATATATATATATAGTATACGTTGTATTTTGAAAAACACTTTTTTAATAAATTTTTTTTTCTGATTGTCCTCACTCGCCTCCTTATTGGTGCCAAACCCATATACTAATTTGAACACTAATAAAAGTTATAACTTTGAATTATCTTATTAATCTTCAATTTTTATTAAATTAATTGAATAAGAGAGTACCATGTACTCATATCAAAAGAAAATTTTCATATATTTCTTATATGCAAATCATATGTGAGAAGGTGAGTTTGGGGTCTCTCAATATCTTTGTAAAAATGTATATTAACTTATTCATATTAAGTATGAAAGTTATTGATATTGAATTGCCTTAGATCCTCTCTCTAATGAGACAATAGCTTTCAATCTGTCTTATTCATTCATGAAAGATTGAATTTGAAATAATATATATTATTATTGTAGTTTTTTGTATATTTTTTAGTTGTTTTATTTTTATGATGGGAGCACCTAACATGTGCGATGCCCTGAATATATTTGTTTTCTATTTATTAGTTAGGTTTTTTCTTTGTTATCATAAATGTGGTTCTATCATTATTTTTTATACTGAGTTGTATTATTTTTGATTTTTGTATGGTATTAGAGTTGGGGCTTGCAAAACCCTAAGTAATACATGTGATGTGTTGTGTGAGTGTGTACATATTGCAAAGGTGGGTGTACGTGTAGTGTGGCAAATCAAAAAGTGTGGGTGGATCATTGTTTTTTATATTAGTTAGTTTTTTCTTTGTTGACTTATTCATGGTATGAGAGCTAGGGTTTGGAAAACTCTAAATAACATATGTGATGTGTTGTGTGAGTGATTCTGTACATACAGAAAACATGTGTAGTGTATGAAGCAAAAAGTATGACATCAATGAAGATCTTGCATCAACATGGTGAAGTGTGGCAGAAATCTACTGTTGGCATCAACAAGGTACAGAAGCTCAAGAATAGCAGTAGCACAGACACAAACAGTGTGTCGACATGTTTTTCAAGTGGAGCACTGTGTATGTGGTACAATTTTTCAGTCATGCAGTGTGTGAAAGTGGTGTCTACACCAACATGCGTCGACATGGTTTTTGTTTTTGGTGCTGTGTGCAGTGTTATGTTTTCAGTTGTGCATTGTGTATTTTGTGCTATAGTCAATTGTAGTGTAGTGCGAAACAGTGTGTGCAACAGTGGGCAGTGTGTGTCATGCACATGTGAGTGGTGTCATGCACATGTGATAGCGTGGAATGGCCATGGGGATCCTTACTCATGGCACGAGGTAAACAAAGATACAATGGAGAGTCATCTTAAATTGTTTATATTAGAGACAAGGGGGGTATAAGTCATGGTAAAGACAGGTAAAAGATCCTCAGCAACGTGTGCTCAACCTCAAGTGACGAGTGCATCTTCTCTGGTGAGGAGTGCTCCACCTCTTTCATCTTCAGGTATGTTGTCATCTTCCTTTATTCATGGTTTTCTCCTCTTCGGCGATGGGTGCTCCACCATGTTGGGGGAAAGACACATCATTTTTCCCTTGATATAAAATCAGTATGATATATATATATATATCTATATATATTGGTGGATGTGTTTTGGGGTCAACACCAGAGTTGTAATTATTTGTTATTTGAGTCTTTAACATTACTTATAGTATTTCGTGATATGAAAGAAATTAGAATATATTTGAATTGTTAATATTTTTATTTATTAAATTTTATACACACACACACACACACATACATTATTTAAATTTTAGAGAATTTTATTTCATTTTAATATATAAAATTGTTTCTTCTATTATTTGTAGATTCATACAAAAAAATAGACTTGAACTTTAAAAATTAAATGTTTTGGTGTAAATGAGGTACACGTACAATACTAAATTATGAAAGTGAAATCTATAAAGAAAATAAAATATGGATTGAATTTTGATAGATTAGATTGATTCAAATGATAAATGGATCACTGAAAAAGAAAATCTCATAAGATGACAAGTTATTTAATATCGATGTTATTAAAGTCGTATCATCTAATTCTCAAGAGACTTGAGTATAATTGGATCACATTGTTTCATCAAATTTCTATAAATGAAAGAAAATAAAATAAAATATCAAGTAAGTAATCAAAAATTGAAGTATTAATCTTATTTAATTTTATAAAAAAACTTATTATATTTATATCTAATTAATACTTTTTTTAGGTATAATTAGAGGCAAAAACAAAGAAGAATTCAATTTGAGGTCAATGATGACGATGAAAATTTGCTTAAAATGAACAGATATGATAGTTAATATTTTATTAATATTGATGTATTAGATGTGGATGATGATAAATACTTTAATTATTTTATGACTTCATTATATTTTTTAATATAAAAATTTAGAATTATTATTATATTTGAACCTTTTTTATTTATTTTATGATTGTATTATAGTTTTTTGTGAAAGTAGGAAACTAATATGCTTTATTTATGATTACAATGAATTACTGTCATGTTAAATATGAGGTTGAAAAAGTTTACTTACAATGAATAAACATGATAATTGATATTTTCTTATTATTTATGTATTAGATGGGGTTGATGATGATTTCGGAGAGAATGATTTCATTTGAAATAATTTACTTTAGTTGCTATTTCATTACTTAATTATATTTTTTATATAAAAATTTAGAATTATTATTATAGGTGAACCTATTTTTTATTTTATGATTGTATTATAGTTTTTTGTGAAAGTAAGAAACTAATATGTTTTATTTATGATTATAATGAATTATTTTCATGTTTAATGTGAGGTTGAAAAAGTTTACTCCTAAATGTCTTGAAGTTTATGGCTTGTCTCACGAATACAAAATGTCTTAATTTGTGCTTTCACTTTTAAAATTTTGATTGCCATAGAAATGATATATTTTTGGATATTCACTTAGATGTTGAACTTTTTGATTATATTCCAGTAAATATTTTTATTGAGTCAACTATTGATCTTTAATTTAATATTGACTATTTAGTTGAGTTCATTGTATAAATAAGAATTGTAAAAAAATATTAACTATGTGATTATTATCAATCTAGATATAATTTATGTAATCAGTATAATTAGTTATTTTCTAAATTTTTTATGATAAACTTATGTTGACACAATTCTTATTCTTCAATATGTGAAAAATTTTCAGGACTTTGTATTTCATTTGGTGATAATTAACACTTTAGCTATTCAGATATCTAGATTCTTCTTAGGTAGTAACTTGTTGCAGAGGAGATTCTCTACAAGTAGATATGTCAAACATGTAATGTTGGATCAGCATGACTCAATTTTGTGTGGCTCATGTGGGTCATAATGCTAGGTCTGCAGCCTCTCTAAAAGAGGGTAGCTTGATATGATTCAAGCACTAAGCATGGGTCGAGGCTTGACTTCGATTAGCTGAATCAGGTTCATGCATAGTTTTGAAGGCATGCTTAAGGCACTCCTATGCTGAAGGGGAAGTGATGGCCATTTCCAGTGCCTTACCTAAGCATAAGCGACATGACTTCACAAATGCACCACTTAGGTGCATATCTCTTACAAGGGGTGCCTAAAGCTCTCATTTCACAACTATGCCTAAACATTGCCTAATAATGCAATCCACTGATAGATGCAATATAATCCCAAAAAGAGATAATATATGCATATTGTTTTGGCTCTTGTATTTTGGATAATATTTGATGATATATGCTTAAGATAAATAAATAGTTATTAAATTTAATGATATTATATAAAATTATATATACAAAATCGAGCGTGTCTTACTTTATTTAAGGCCACACCTTAAGTGTGTCGTATGTCTTAGGCTCGTGGAGTATTTTACATCTTGGTGCATCTTGAGGATTTTAAAACAATGCGTCAATGTTAGCTTGAATTTGATCCATGCTAGCCTTGGTGTGTGCTGACGACTAGCTTTAGTTCAGCCCGACCTGACCAGCTTAGTCAGCCTGACTCAACTCGAACAAGCCCAACTTGACCGTGGCCTTTTTTTAAATAATGCATGAGATTCACATGCCAACTCATGTCAGAATTTCTGTGTGACCAAACATGTTTTTTTATCTGGGCTGATTCTAGTCCATTGAGGTCGGTTATGCAAGATGTGATGTGCTGCATGCTTTTGTGGCAAATGGGCCAAACCTCTCAATTTGACATGGCCCGAGCCGTGCCACCATGCTGGCCGGTAACTATTCCAGACATATAGGTTTGGTCATGTTGGGCCATGCATAGGTCAACTAAAATGGGTCATGCCAGGCTTGTTTGACATGTTTGCCACCTTCAACTACAAGTTATTTTATTTTTCTTAGAAGAAATATTGATTCTTAAGAAAGCAAGAAGCATATGATATTCCCTATTCAGTCCATAGACAGACTGAATACATAATAATAAGCATAATTATATATGAGATTCTTTATATCAAATATTTATTAGAGTAAATTGAATTTCTAGTTATTTTTCCAACAACTCTATATTATGATAATTATGATACAGATATATATCTTTGAATTTAGTATTTTATGAGTAATCAAAAAATAGAGAGTAAGTTATTTATTTTTCAAGGATAAGATTTAATATGAAATAATTGCTACAACTTACATTTCTATGGTAGGTCACCTCACAGAAGATTTAAGTAAATTTATTTTCAAGCTTGATATTCTCAATATTTATGTATTTATTTGAGGGTGTTTTGTTGTTTCATATTTATTTATTAATTGTTTTACATGTATGATGTGAGCATGTAATATGTAAGATACCTCAATTATATTTATTATCTATTTATATGGTAGTTTTCTTTTTGTGATCATGAGTGTGCTTGTATCATTGGTTTTAATACCAGTGGGGTTTATTCTTCATTGATTTTTACACTTACAAATTGCCGATCACAATAAAAAGTGATAGGCAATGAAATTGAATTTTCAATTTCTCAAATAAATATATGTTCAAAACGAGTTCATAAATAATTAAATAGTTTACAAATTATTAAATTGATCTCATGTATCTAGTAACTAAATTCCAACTTGAACCATTAGAACCAATCAATAATTAGAATAGAATAACTAATTTTTTCCAAGAAATAATTAATTATATATTTAAAAAATATTATTAACAATGTCTTCTCTCATGCACACAAATTTTTTAGCATACTTTCACATTTTAAAACATTGATACTAGCAATAAGATAAGTTTTACTTTGAATCATATATTTAGAATATGGAATAATTTGGAACATACATATAAAACTTAAAAGAAATAATAGTCAAAGAAATACTATTAAACTAAATTTTAAAAAATTACTATAACTTATATAAGGTCTTATGTAATCAACAAATTAATTTGATATGTTGTGAAATAATAAGACTTAGAAATTGTTTCATGTAAATTTCTTTCTCATGCTTACTATGAAATATATCATATCTAGATCTACTTTATCTAGGAGGAAATTTATATTTTTTATCAATCTGCATTTCTAAATGTTAATGTTTTATTTATGATCACTCCCATGTGGAGAAAAATACTAGCTCAAGCCATGAGGTTCAATTTTACTAGCTATTCTAGCATGCAAATATGTAGAAGAAAGATACAAATTTTAGTATACATAAAGAAGAAATACATATAAATCTTACATAAAAATAAGTGGTTTGAACCTCTATATAAATGGATAGAAATGATTGAGACAACCCAAATATTGGTTGTTCTCATCATAAACATAAAATAACAAAAGAATAAATACTACAATATTTTTTTAAACCAATACATAAATATTCAAAATATTAAGCTCGAAGAATAATTGCTTTCATTTCAAGGGCTTCATAAATATTGTTTGTTTGTATTTTGTTTGTATGTGAAATATTGAATTAGAGATTATAGACTATGTTGTTTGACTATCAAAATATAGAATTGTGGGAGAAGAGACTAGAAGTATGATTTTCATAAGTAGATGTTTGATTCAATGCATCTCACATGTAACAATGATCATAATTTTATACTTTGTCTATGTATTGAATTTTAAAATTAGTGTTTTTTATATTTTTTAGAGATAAGCTTTTTATTACGAAAAATATAATAACATATATTAGATCTTATATCTCAGTAAGTTGGTTTCTGACTAAAATTTGAATATTTTATTAGTTGAAATTGTTAATATCATTGAATGAGATAGTAAATCATAAATATTTTTTCATATATCTAAGTATATTAAGAGCTGCATTATAATTAGTTTGTCTTGGAAAATATATTATTAATTATATTGATTGCATAAGTATTTTCTTTGATTATACTTTTGAAAAATAGAATAATTTGAAATTTGCATATGAATTTCAAAAGAAGTAATAATTAATGAAATTATATTAAACTAAATTTTAAGAGATTATTATGACTTGTATAAGGTCTTACACAAGTGATAAACACATGTGATATGTGATGAAATAATAAGACAGTTAAGTTGTTTCATGTAAACTTCTTCCTCAAGATCCCTAAGAAATATATCATATCTACTTTATTTTGGAGAAAATTTGTATCTTTTATCAATGAGTTTATAAATATTTATGCTTTATTTAGGATCACTCTCATGGGGGTAAAAATGCTAGCTCGAGCCATGAGGTTTGATTTTGCTAGTTTTTCTAGCATTCAAAAATGTAGAAGAAAGATAAAAATCTCAATATAAATAAAGAAGAAATACATATAAATCTCACAACAAAATGAATTCATAAATTTTCAATATAAATGAGTTGAAATGACTAGGACAACTCATATGTTAGGTATTCTTATCATAAATATAAAATAATAAAAGAATAAATATTGTGACGCTCCCTTAAGTAGATGTATATATATCTACAATACAAAACTCATAGAATAATTGGTCTTATTTTAAGATCATAAATATGTCTGTTAGTTAATATATGGTAGGAATATAAGTTGTGATAATGATTTATTCTTGGATACTCTCTCCAAGAATAAAATAATTAATAATTTCAATATGTTTTGTCCGTTCTTAGAGTACTATATTATAGTGATTATCAGAATAGAGAATAGTGAGAGAAAAAATTGAGAATTTGATCAAATGAATCTTATGGTGTAATTGTGGTTATCACTTTTTACTTTGTCATTGTATTTTATTTCGAGATTATTATCTTGCATTTTTTATTATATAACTATTTCAAAGAAAAATATAATAACATATAATAGATCTTTTGTATGAGTGAATTGGTACCCAAATGAATATCTTGCTAGTGAAAGATATTCATGTTCATTGAACAAAATATTAAATCTTAAAGATTTATTTTATATATCTAAGTATGTAAAGAACTATATCATAATGAACATATCATAAAATATCTAAAAAATAATAAATTATAGACTGCATAAATTGTATTTGGTGTAATGATAATAATATAATTAATTTTTCTAATAATTCCGTTGTACGTAGTCAAGTCAACATAAGACTCGTTTTAGATAAAAATTCTATGCCTAGCTCAATTTGAGTAGAACTTTAAAATCTAATTTTTGAGAGCATATTCAAGACATCTTTTCTATTAAAGTATTATACTTTAACTATTATAAATTATTTCAATTTTAAGAAAATATTTGAGTTTTCTAATATTTTTTGTTTGAAATTATAATTGATAGTACTTATTGAATAGAGTGATTCTCAATTTTGTATTCTTGTAAAGAAGATATCATTCATATGTACAACCAATAAGATAAATTTGTTATTTAAACTCTTCTGTTAGCATAAGGAATAATCTTTAATACACATACACAAATCAAAGAAGTAATTATGGTTGAATGTTTCATAAACTATACTCTTGGTAATTACTTTAGGTCATATACGATTTTTCATAATTTATAAAATAGATCAAAAACTATTTGTTGTAGGTGATTGCTTTATATATGTTTTCTTCTTAATATAATCATGAAGAAATATATTATTTACTTCTAGTTAATATATCATTTATCTGTGAGAAGCAGTAAGATACATGCACATCTAAATTGAGGCCATCTTAATTATTGTATAAAAATTATTCTGATAGGCAACTCTAAAACTCTAAGTGAACTCTTTCATAATAAGTTTGTATTTAGATGATCTAACTTATCATCAGACTTATCTTCATATCGAACAATCACTTACAATCAGTAATAACTTTTTTTTGAAAATTGAGGTACTAGTTCAGAAGTTCAATTATAGTGTGTTGAAAAAGAAAGAGAGAGAGAGAGAGAATCTTTTTTTTTTGACTTCTGCAGTTCCACCTTATATTCAACACCCCCCCTCAAGCTGGAGCATATACGTTATATGCACCAAGTTTGTTACAAATGTATTTAATCCTAGGACGACTGAGAGATTTAGTGAAGATATCTGCTAGTTGATTATTTGAATTAACAAAACTTGTAGCAACACATACTGATGCGATCTTCTCTCCAATGAAGTGACAATCAACTTTAATATGCTTGGTCCTTTCATGAAAGACTGGATTGGATGCAATATGTAATGCGGCCTGGTTATCACAGATGAGTTTCATCTGTGAAGAAGAAGAGGTGGCTGTTTCGAGCGATGGAGACGATCCCATGCGTGAAGAAGAAGGCGGAGTGGGCACCGAGGTGGATCGACGGGTCGGAAAGCTTCGGGAGAGAAATCTTCGGAAAGCTTCACATCGGGTTCACCACACTTTCGCTGCGCCGCTCTGATACCATGTTGAAAAAGAAAGAGAGAGAGAGAACCTTTTTTTTTTACTTCTGCAGTTCCACCTTATATTCAACATAGTGAATCATATTTATCTCTTCTACCATGAGCTAGCACATCTTTGATGAGATAATATCTTAGAAGAAGATTTAAATATTTTAGTACTATCAAGAGAAAAAACAAAAAATACAAAAAATACAAAAAATAAGAATTATACAAGTACGATAAAGCTTGTGAGATAAGGTGATAAGTATAACTTATCTGTTTCTTCTAGAGAGCAATCAAAAAATAAAAATTAATAGAATTAATTGTAAAATCTTTTAACTCTTCCCAAGACTTTTTTTTGTTTTGTATAGGTTGATCATGTTCTTTTTACTAGATTACACACAAAGACTTAAGTAATCAAATATCTCAGCTCCTAACTCATTAGAAGGTGAGATTATGATGAAATCTAAGTTACTAATTTATCTGAACTATGAGAAGATTTGTTTTCAAGAAACCCGCATCTTTTTTATTAAAAAATAAATGTGACTTGTTTAGTACATATTGATATATATGATGACTCTATAAAAGAATCATTGTAATGTGATCTAACAAGTTATGAAATAGCTAAAGAGTGATTATCTTTCATAGTTGGAAGTCTATAGGAGACTCAAGGAGAGTAAAGAAGAGTACGATTTTAATAGAATTTTTGAATTTTTACATGGTTTTGACTCTTTAAAGGATATGTCATTTTCATAATAATAATTTCAAACTTACTAGTACTCTATATATATATATATATATATGTATATAAAAGATACTGGAATAATTAAGAAATTTACATTTTATCATTATGGATGTCAGCTCATTCATCCTAGAGAAAGGTTCTAGACAAAACACATAATCTCAAATACTTTAAGTGGTAAGTTTAGCATTTGTTTTTAAAGATATAAGACCTAAAAAGGCATCTAATAAGATTGAACTAAGAAAGATATTTAATTGGCTAAGTAGTTAGTAATTAAAAGTATATCTTCTCAAAAATATATAGGAATACTTATAATATGGAGAAATATTTTATAAATGTTAATTACATATTTATTTTTTCTTTATAAAATTTTATTTTATGTGATTATATTAGTAAGATAGAGTCTGATAAATAATATTATGATTAGTATAATAAATACTAAAGATGTTAGGCATACTCAAGAGCATTTTACTATTTAAAATTTTGATATTTTTTTTTAAATTTGTTTTCAATTATTTAATGAAATAGTTACAAAATATTTCAAGTCTATTTTAAAAAAAAATCAAGTATAATGAGTACAATAATTAATAAAAGTTATAAAATATCTCATGTTATTTTTGATTTTATTTTTACTTTCTTTCCAAATATCTCAAGCTATTTGAAAGGTCTTATAGTTTAATTTGAAAATAATTTTTATAATATAATTCAAAATTCTCAATTTGATTAGAGACAAAGAACTAAATCGAGAATAAATAAGTAAATTATCTATAATATGTAAGTACATAGAAGCTCTTTTAATAGTACTATCTTCGTTCTGAAATGTTAGTATGATATCGTGCAAGAATTTATTCTGAAATGATGATCCAATATGATAAAGTAAAGTTTAATTATTTTGTAAAGTTAGTTTTGCTGTATTGATGGCTCTATGGTTACAACTGACAATCACAGGAAGGCTTCCCTCATGTCTTAGTCTTTCCTTCGACAAATGTGGAATCTTGTAGCCATTTTTGTCTATGACCAGCATTGAAGCTTTCATGCACTTCTGAAATGTCAAAAGGATATTATTATGCTTCTCCAAAGTGTACTATCGAAAAGAATTTTTCACTATAGCAATAAGCTTATCGATGTCCTTAGTTGCCTGCTGATACTGAAGGGACTAGATGACATTGAAGAAGCTAAAATTCAGTTATTTATTATTGAAGTTTACTGTTTATATTTAATTAACTGGTTTTATGATTTATTTAATGGATTTTGTACGTAACATAACATGATCAAATTATACATCAATCAAAAGTTTTGAAAAGATATTTGTAAAAAACACAGTCACGGGATTTTTCTGTTATTTGACTTTTTATTTTTAATGAAGTACGTGAATCAGACTATTATTTCGGAACAGAGGTAGTATAAAATACTACATACAAACTATCATACTTAGAGATGAAGAGGTTCTCGAAGTAATTTGATATGCAAAATAATATCAGAGGAAATGATTATGTTAGCATTGAGTTATTTAGTAAATACAACTTATAAAAGTAATTTATTTGGGCATTCATGAATAAAAAAAACTCAAAATAAAAATTATAATATAGAGATAAATATCATCATAACCAAGAGCTATAAATGTTTTACCATTAGCTTATAGCTATAATAACAATAAAAGGTTGTACTTTTATTTATGTTGTGTTTATTTTATTTTTGATAGAAATACTTAATATGTGAGTTATCGCAATAGTTCTTTCTGTGCTTGTATATTGGTTAGAGTTATGTTTTTATTGCATTCATTTTTAGTGAGATTATTTTTTTCTATATTTGTTGTGAGTTTATTTATTTTATATTTTTTGAGTTTATTTTTTATATATTTTTTGTGAGTTTCTATTATATCAAATAATAGAACTAGGTTTTGTACACTTTAGAGAGAGAGAGATAACAGTGAGCTACTGGAGTTTGCATGTTATTCTTTAGTCAGAAGAAGCTTGACCATTTGATCGAAGTCTTTCTAAGTAATGAAACAAATAAGGTATGATTATTGATTGATTCTTAATTATTGATTGTGTTTGGTTGTCTAAGTTTTGATTAGGGTTAGGTTTTCAAGAAAAAGAAGAGAGAGAAAGGAGAGAGGAAAGAACTTTTATCAATTTGAAAAAATTATTTTATAATACAACATATTATATATATATATATATATATGGTTTGAGATATCTTACATGAAATAAATATAAAAATAATTTAAATTTTAATATTCTCTTTCAAGCTGAGATGTACAATGCACAAACACTAAGCTTGGAGGAGAGAAAAATGACTTATAGTTTTCAAAGAGTTTTTATAAAGATGCCCGTGGTTTGCTTGAAGGTTGGCATGCATGTAGTTGCAATCAAATCATTTTGGATTTTTGTATGATCAAAGTGATAATCAATCTCAATATATTTTATTTACTTATAGAACATTAGGTTAATAGTAATGTACGGACTTGTTTGACTATTATAATTAAATTTTATTGATCTTTGAATTGATAAGTAAAATTCTCCAAAGAAGTAACTGATATATTGGAAATTATAAGTAGTCGATATTATAACTTTGTATTCATCTATGTACTATGTTTTAAAATAATTATTCGTCTTTTATTTTTTCAAGTAATGAGATTACCTACAAATAAATATAAAAACTTGTAATGAATCTCTTTTTTCTAACTGCAAAAGCCTAGTTGGGATTTGAATATTCATCTATTTGGGTATGACTGTGATTTCTAAACCTAATTCCATATTTTAAAGTTTTATTCACATACATAAGAATCTTAAATATCATGCTTATATGAATTTGTTTAAGAGAATCTCAAAAAATGACTAGTTCTATTGATATTATAATTGATATTTTGTTTGGTCACTTTTTTTATGATTCTTATATATAGAGATGGTAAATGTGTTTGTATCTGTAAATTTCTGACCCAATTTGATTCAGTCAAATAGTAGAAAAATCCATTGACTGGATAATGGATATATATAAAATCTGATTTTTTTAGATGGATATGGATTGAATATGGATTTAGGCGTATTCGATCTGAAATCTATATATATAAAATTATTGTATTAGAAGATTGAGTTTGGATTATTCAACAAAGTGGAATGCTACTTATTTAATTCTTAAAATTGCATTGGCTAATAAAAATGTGTTTCCTAGACTTAAGTTGTTTGAGTCACACTATGTGTCTGTGCCTAGTGAAGTAGAATGAGAGATTGCAAAGGATGTTTGCGATAGGTTGGAGTTGTTCTATAATGTCACTGAGTTATTTTCTGTGACAAGATGTCCCACTGTCAGTATATTTTTTCTTATGATTTACAGGATTAAAATGACATTGAATGAATGACTCATATCTTCTAATATAGTAATTAGTACAATGTCAAAGAGTATGGTTATAAAATTTTATGCATATTAGAATATGATCCATAAATTGATGGGTGTTACTGTAGTAATGGATTCTAGGTATAAGATGACTTTGCTTCATTTTTACTTTCTTTTAGTTTATTCAAATAACTTTAGTTAACTTTGTTATGAGTTGGTGGAGGAATATTATACTAGAATGTATAAAGAGACTGATACAAAATCTGCAGTACATGGAACTGTCACTTCAACTTCAAAAGGGACTTCAATAATTATCGATAGTGATTATCAGTTGTTTGTAAAAATGATGAAAACTAATAAAATTAATAGTTTCAGAACTGAATTAGACTACTACTTGGAGAAAGATATTTTGCCTAATAATTCTTAATTTTATATTTTATTATGGTGGAAGTTGAATGATATAAAATATCATGTCTTGTAAACTATGCAAGAGACATATTATCGATTCTAGTATCTACTGTTGTTTCAGAGTCTGCATTCAGTTCTAGTAGGAGATTAGTGACCCTTCATCATAATCGATTTCATCTGAAGATGATAGAAGTATTGATGTGTGTTCAAAGTTGGTTGTGGAGTGAAGTAAAAAAATATTATAATAAATTTATTTCATTAATTATTTATTTTTTATTTACCTAGAATTTCATAATATTTGTAAAATTATAATATTAGTTTGCTTTTTATATTTTTTTCCTGGGTGATGATGATTTGTTTGTTTCAAATAGTTATGCATCAATTTATGAAGAAGATATTCACGTGCATGATGAAGATATTAACTAATAAATTTTAATCCTTATTGTAATTTAGTATTCAAATATTAAGTTTTTTTTTTATAATTGTAGGATTCGAGATTACGCATAATCGATGACAGTATTTTCATTAATTTTTATGAAGATAAAGTCTACCAAAATTTTATTGAAAGATTGTTTAAGATGTTAAATATTTTGAATTTTTCACCTGATACAAATATTTTGATTTGTGATGTTTTATTTTTATTAGACTTTGATTTATATTTCTAAATTTATGAATCATGAAGTTATAACTGGTGTCATAAATTAGTAAATTATGTTTTAGTGTCGCATGGATAAATCCGCTATCTGTGGAGTATATCCAAAATTCAATGGATATGATATGGATTTAGATTTTTTTTATCCATATTATATGGATATAAATATGAATATATTATTTTTATTTAGGATCATATATGGATTTTGAAAATCTGATCAAAATTCGATCTGATGTCATCTCTGCTTATATACCTAGTGGAATTAACTGTTGAATTAACATCTGTAAATAAGTATACACCTAGATCAAGTAGCGAGTCAACATATAACATCTCGACATACCAATATATATAATATCCGAAATATATGTTTGTTGAGAAAAAAAAAAAGGTATATTCCTGAGTATCAGACCTCAATACTAAGTAAGTATCTCAGACGTGTTACTTCTTTAATTTGAAACTTGGTCAATATATATGATTTCAATTGGGATATACCTAATTGATTATTTTTCATAATTAGAATATCATTGACATATACAATTAATATCACATACTTATTTGCTTATATATGCTAGAAAAAATAAGAATAATATGTCATACTTTTCTTATGATCAAAAATAAAAAGTTCTGAATAGAATCTGTTATATCATATCATATGAGACTATTCCAGGCTATGAAAGGCATTCCACTTTCTCCATATCATACTTAAGTTTTCAGAAATATTGAATCTTGGTGGCTGTTGTGTACCACTTTTTTCTTAAATCACTTTGAAAGAATGTATTATTTATATTTAGTTTATATACAACCAATCACTGCAATACTACAATAAAAAGTAGTAAATTAATAGTACTTATTTTGGCTCTAGAAAAAAAAATGTTCTAGTAATCAACATCATAAGTCTAATCTAATTATGTCGCTACCAATCTAATCTTGAGATGATTGACCTTTTTTTTTTTGGTTACTTCTTCATTGTTTATATCAATCTGCATTTAACTATTGACTTACCTATAAGTTTTGGAATAAGTTCTCGCATATAATTACGTGTGATTGCATTTAATTCATCATACATAGTCTCTCGGCATCTTGGATAACTAAGTGTATCGAAAAGGATATTTGGAATCCTATAAATATCAAGTGAGAATAAGAAACTAGAATATATAATACTAAAATAAGAATAATAAAGTATTTGAGATAAAATATATTGGGTATACCATTTTTGGATACGTTTCATTATGTAATCATAAGGTATAAGTTATTATTCTGAACTAGACTAACTAATGTAATATAAGACACATATAGGAAAAACTTTTGATGTTTCTATCTAGTATATACCTTTAGATTAAGATCATCAAGTCTGTCAGCTTATATTTCTTTATCTTAAGAAGACTCATATTTCATATCCATTGAGATACTTATACTAGGCTCATATGAGTAGGGTTAATAGCTACTCTATGCAGAGTAACTACTAGACATTAAAATGATTCTACCTCTATATTGTTTGATGATACATTCTCTTGGATCGAATCCTTAAAGAAGGATTTCTCCTTGAAAAATATCATATTAGATTTTGTAAAGATTCTCAGTCATTGATGAATAACACCTACATCAATTATGATTATTAAAATACTCGTTGAAGATATATTTGATATTACATCTATCCATCTATTTTTTTGCATGGAGAGATATTTTGAACAAAATAAATATACTTAAAAAACTTGGATATAAGGTGAAAAAATCTCTTTATTGGTTATATGAGCTGGTATGTGTTCAAACTGAGAGAACATAAGATGACATTCAATTGAATAGAAAGTTAGTGAAACACTATTTGTCCCGAAAAAATATTTAGGCATACTTTTATTAAATATGAATCTTCTATCTTTCTCAACCAGATATTAATACTTCCTCTTAGCTATCCTATTATGTAAGATACTAATTATATAATATCTGATAAATCATCTCTTGTCCTCAAAAAAATTAAAAAATTAATGAGATATATATTCTAAAATATTATCATTTTTAAATATTTTATTATCATATCTTAGTAAAATTTTTATTTTCTTATAAATTTTCAAAAAAAAAAATAAAAATAATTTAAGATTTTTCTTTAAATATTGATAATCATATAAATCAACTATAATCATTAATAAACTTAACAAAATATTTCAAACAATCATATGTGGTAATCCTATAGAATTCATAAATATTTGAGTGAATCAGATGAAATGAATCACTCATAATATCTTTCTAATATGTCCGATGTAAAATTTTAATTTTTTTTTTAACTAACATGCCTAATAATGAATATATATCACTCCTCCGATACTCAATGCTAGAATCTTCAGCTTGTTCAGTAAAAGATACCTTGATTGAAAATGAATCACTAACAGATCAACAATAGACTTGCATTTAGAAGAGTTTTTGTGAGTCGAATAGAATATATACAATATATCTTGTTCAGTCTTTAGGGAAGTTACCTATTTGGTTTGATGATTAAGGTTAAAAATATTTGAAAAAGAGAAAACAATGTTATACTCTTTTTTATTTTGCAAAGCAACTGGCATAACATAAATTATGACAATTTATGTACATATAAAATATGCATAAAAAAGAAAAGACTAATATTAATGTTATCATGGTATTATTTGTCATGATAATATTTGATATTATACTCTTTATAAAAGAAATAGAAAATATGGATACTTGTGACATAAATATTCACTTATAAATCTACTTCCCAAGAATCTAGAGTGAGGTGGTGACCATAAAGTTCGATGGATGTAGATGTGCTTGAGCTAGTGGCACCTAAATAATAAGTTTGGTGTACTTCTAAAAAAATATCAGTGTAATAAGATCTGTAGATATGTGTCACGGTCATTGAAGAACCAAACTGAGTAAATCTAGTCGTCCATTATAGCACTTTTGAACCTTGAGAAGTTTATTGTAACTTAGGTTGTAACATCTAAAACTTCTCATGAGTATGTTCCAACCCTTCATAGATAGAACATGTCACTATTTTTTTTTATTTTTTAGAGTGTCTCTTTAAAAGTCTTTCATCTCTCTCATTGTCATTGTGTGGCATTATAATGTTATGGTTGAGCATACCATCTTCACTTGATGGAATTATAAATGTAGATGTATGAGTTACTCTTTAATAAATTCTTGAGAGAATTGGATATGTCTTCTAATAATTCGTGTTTACAAAAAAATGTTTCTTTCTCCCAATGAATGTATGTAAATAGTGCTATGAATTTTCTTACCAAATCTTCTCAAATTAGTCTAGTCTATTAACACAAGTATTATATCAATAATCATATCACACAATTGTCTCAAAGTCGTATAATGAGTTACCTCATCCCATTCAATTAATTTGTACGTCAGTAAGTGAGTTATATCATCATATAAATGAAATATAGCTGAAAAATACATCAAAGTAGTCAAGTCTTAAACTCTCTTACAAGTATTGCTAATGCCAATTATACCAAACACTTTGTGATCAACCAATTGTCTTAAATATAATAATATTTGTGCCTCAATCATCATCTACTTATTAATTTTGGTATGATGTGAGTTTTCCAATAAGAGACCCATCTATCCTTGGGCCATAAATCCGAGCACCACCGATATAGACCAAAGGGATTCTTTATATGCACTCAATTTTCACTGGATTATCCCTAATGGTCACACGCCAATTTTAATTTTTTTTTCTTTTTATCTCACTACATGATATTTTTACACCAATGTTAATTGGAAATATAAAAAGTACGCAAACCAAAATGGTTTTAATGCTAAATTTCTTAAAATATTAATTTTATATACTTTAAAACATCACTATTTGACGCCACAAGAATTAATAATAGATTGAAATATCAATTGAAGAGCTTCTATATTAGTGTCGTGGTGCTGGTAACCATGAAGTTCATCGACAAATGCCAAAAAACATTTCTGGATCATCTAAAATACATTATTGGAAATTTGATGATCACATAACACCAAGGGAGAACTAAAAACCCATTGTATATGAGTATTCATATTCCACTGCTAATGTATGGTGGTTCTGCCAGTGGGTGCACTGCTACCACTTTGTCAAAAATATCCCTATAATGCCATGTTCAACAGGCTAAGATTTGATCAGGTTTGGATTTTCGAGAAGAGGGAGGGAGAAGAGAGTGAAAAAGAAAATTTTATTAATTTTTAAAAATTATTTCAGAATACAATATAAATAACACATGCATACACACAAAATTTGGCGCAACCTAAATGTCGGTTGCTCCCAAACAATGAAAAATAAATGAAATTGTTGTAGTTTATTTATTTTTATTTTATTGATGTTATTTTATGTTTTGACGTGGGCTATCATCCCAATTATTTTGTCAATTTTATAAGAGCATTTTTGTTTGATATTATCCATTGAACATTATTATATTTTATTTTTCGCATTAATATTTAACTTGATATTAGAGTGATATTATAAACATTAGAGATAAAAAGAATGGGTATTGTAGCAGCATAATATATGTATACATGCATGCTATAGTGCACTCACGCATTGATCAAAGGAGAAAGATGCACATCACTATGCATTGCTAGAATCATCATCACACACTCACTCTGTCTAAAGGATGTTTGCACCCACTACATCAATGTCGGTGGTAGAAAACATCACTGGAGCACTAGTAGCGGCTTAGATAGTAGGTGTGTATGTTGTTTGGCTATGAATTTGAGGTTTTTTTGCACAAATTCCATGATACAAGTATTATTGTTTTTTTTTTATTTTTATTTTTTTATTATTTTAATGGGAGCACCTGATATGTGAGTTGTTTTAATCATTTTTGTTCATAATATAAAAAAAAATTGATAGATAAATTTTTCTAGGTATTATTGTATTTATGTTATTATTATATTATTTCAATATGATATCATAGTTAAACTAGAACAAAAAAAATATAATTCTTTTTCTTTTTTTCCAACAACAATAAAGCATGGTGGTGACCATAATTGGTGTGCAGTGGTGGTAGAAGAGGAGCTCAATGGTGGTAGACAACATGTGTGGTGGTGGCTTTAGTGGTGCACGCAATGGTGGCTATACAGGTGTGCATGGTTGACAATAATAGGCACCTGCAGTGGTGCATTATCTGCAATGATGTGTGATGTGTGATGTGTGATGCATGATCCGCAATGATGTTTTTGACCAAGAATCCTCAGGTAGTGCATAGTTGTGCATGATAGCGCTCAATGGTGCACGATGGTACACAATTGGATTGTGGATAGAAATCATAACTAGGGTTCTAATAAATTTACGAAAAACAAATAGAATTTTTATATTTTGGAGAAATCACAACAAAGTTAGATGGAAGAGAATAATAGTTCAATGTATCCACTGCAAGATGATGGACCACACCAGTGATAATTGTTGGATATTTTTTCTAGAGAGGAGCCAAAAATTTTATATATTATTGAGAGACATATTGACTATCAAAGTCATTTAGGATTGAGATCATCAGAGTTTATCCTTTATGATACTTATATATACTAGAGGGGAGTATAAATAACACTTCTCTAAACTAACACATTTTTTCATTATTTTAGATATTATTGCTTGTTTCACTCATATACTTACTATATACTTATATATATTATTGATACAAGAACTAACACTTGTATTACTGGTAATTATACTATATTTATTGTATTTTTTATGCTCTAAAAATGTTATTGTAATCAATGATAAGCATTCTAAAGTTATTGGATATAGTAATATCCAGCTTGAGTTATTATTTTATCATGTCTTATTTATTCTCAATTGTATTGTTAGTTTATTTCTTGTGAATTATTTTTCAAATAACTCAACTTTAAGTTTATTTTTATTTATATTAATATTTTGTTTGTAGAATCATAATAATTTAAGTTAGATTTTATTTGGGATTAAGTAGTATAAATTGCATTTTCTCTTTTTGATGATAAGATCTTTTAAATATTTGAGTGTTGAATTATTTTTTTTTTGTATTCTCAGTTTAGTTATTTATTATTTGCTAAGTTAAAAATATTTTATTCCAATCTTTAAGGTATTTTAATCTTAAAGTGTAAGATATGTTACTTCGAAAAATTTTATGAGGACTTCATATCCTACATGCAACTCTGACTTGAATAAAGATCAATTCGTTCTGATACACTAAGACATATCACATATGAGGATCTAGTGGAAAACATACAATCAAAGAGGGATTTAGGTATCTGATCACTTTTATAGATGATTGTTTGAGATATACATAATATATTTTTTTGAGAAAAATAATAAGTTTTTTTATATTTTAGATTTTTTATAAAAAGACTAATAATAAATTTCATAAAAATATTAAAAAATAATAAATAATAATGTATTATATATATATTAGATTAATTTAATATTTATTGTATAAATTATGAGATTATACACTAGATTTTATATACCGACACACAACATTAGAGTATTGTTGCTGAAAGGAATAATAAACATCTGATTTAGACAACTCATATGTTTTTACTTGAAAGAAATATTTCAAAATAATAATTAGGGAGATATAATTTTAATCGTAATTTATCTCATTGATTAAATATCCTTTTTTATTATTTTTGTAATATATATCCTTTCAAATCATACATCTTAAATAAAAACTATTTAATTCAACTTCTTGAGTTTTTGAATATCCTTGTTTTTACCTTAAACAATCTTCAAAATTAGATAATTTGGCATGTAAAACCTTGAGATATATTTTTCTTGGATATTTAAAAAAGATACAAGTATTTTTTTAATCATAAACTAATATGATTTTAATGAGTATTAATGTTATTCTTTTTTACTATGACTTATTTTTCAACAAATCTAAAAAAATGTTTCACATAAATTCATTATTCTTCTTCTCTTGTATATAGTCCTTCTTGGATTACCAGTTACTAGAGAGAGTCACTAATTGGCTACATCTAAGTATGTTAGTACTCATTGTGATATTATTCTTTTGGAGTCATCAATTCCCTAACAAATTTAGATCATATTTATTTTGGAGAGAATAATTAATAAGATTTCTTTGATAAGGAGAGTTCTCTCATGCCTAAATGATATAATAGTTTATGAGTCTTCATCAATATAGATTTGTATTAAGTCGATAAATAGGAGACTTGACTATCAATGATTTAGAGTTTATATCAGAAGAAAAAGACATACCCAACCTGCACATATCATAAACAAGCCTACCGGGGATCCATGTGTTCTTGTAACTTGTCTATCTGTTTTTTGTTTTTTGATTATTCTTTGAAAGAGATTGAAGGGGTGTACTTGGTACTTGATTTCACATATTTTGTTATATTCTCATTTTGTGTAATTTTTATTTATTTTATTATTTTTGTTTATGATACTAGGGTACTTAAGTCTCTTTCTAAGATATTATCTCATATAAGATAACACTAGTCCATGATATAAAAGATATATACATTCAACTTTAATGAGTCTTAGAAACTAGTATCATGACTTTCGGAAAAATATGTTGTTGGTTACAAGTGTATGTTCACTATGAAGAAAGGCCTACATAGGAAGGTATATCATCTTAAATTGAGACTTGTAGTGAGGAAATTCATTCAGATATTTTGAGTGAATTATCAGCACACTTACATTTTAGTGATTAAAATTATTTCAATATTGATTATTATGTTAATTGGAAGATATATCGATTAAATTTGAATAATATATTTCTTTAATATGACCTGAGAAAAAGATGTGTATGAAATAATCACCTAGTTTTTGAGAAATGTGGTTAGATGCAAGTAGTAGATTGTGGAATGCATTGTATGGCTTGAAAACTAAGAATCTAATTTTTATAGATAGTTACTTTATTGGTTTTAATTATGAATTCATTAATGATTTATTTTATTTTATGTATGGATATTGATTGATATTGACTAAATATGATTTGAATTCGTGTTTCGATATTGGTGGGTCTGTACAAGATTATCTTGGTGGATGATGACAGATAAATCATGAGGCTCACTCGTACATAAAATATGAAGGAAATGATAATTCTTCTGATTGTAATGCATGAGATAAAATTATACGTTGATTCCTAAAATTTAGGAATATTAATTGTTGCGAGCATTATACATACGAAATCAAAATTATGAATAATTTTACATGGTAATTTATTATTTTTATTTTAAAAGAACTAGTTCTCAATTGAGATGAATATTATATAGAATATTTTTTTAAGAGGTTTATCTTTAGTATGTAAGTCATATCATTACAGACTAAGAAACACAGACACGGATACAGACACGAGGATACGACGCGACAGGATTTGAGGACATGGAAAATTTCAAAAAATTAGGATACGGATATGGCTAGGATACTACATGATAAAAAAATAAATACAAATATTATCTTTAAAAGTAATTATACTTACATATTATATATTTAAAAATTAAAATCATGCATTTAAATCCCCGACCCCACTGCTCCAGTTTCATAATTGCATGTAATTTTTTTGTTTATTACATATTGTATATTAATTATAATTTTGTTATAAATAGTTATATTTAAATATTATTTTTTATTTAATATTATTTTTGACACCCCCTCTATTTACTACTTCAAACCCCCCCCCCCCCCCCCCCCCCCCATGTTACTGCTTCAAATCCCTCCTGTTATTGCTTCGAATCCCTCCTGTTATTGCTTCGAAATCCCTCCTGTTATTGCTTCGAAATCCTGAAGACAATCCCCTGCCATCACCTCGGCGTCGCCGGCCACTCGACGTGCCCATAGGCTTTATTATGCATCGGATACGTATCTGACACGTCCGTCTGATACTCCACGTGGCATATCGGACACATATCCATGGCATGTCCGTACCATATCACCGTGTCCATGTGTCCGACACGGGGACACATCAATAGATGGGCGTATCCGTACTTCCTTGAATACAAAGGAGGATGATGACAAATAATTTTTGGTATATGTGCGAGTATGCTGCGACTTGCAAGGTGATAACAGTTATTGTGAGTCATTTTAACTCATGATTTTCCCTGGTGAAAATTGAAGGAGCGATATGTTAATTGTGTGTCTATGATGCATACGAAATTGAAAACACAAACACTTACAAGCCATGTTAGCCATTAGATTTTGTGATGATGGAACTCAGAAAATAGTGTGAATACAAAGTAATTGCCAAAGGCAGTTGACAAAGTTGTATAAAAGATAAGAGATTTTAAATAACTTTCATATAAGGACGAACTATTGTCTCTGTGGTGATGTACTAGAGAATAATTATGAGGGGATCACCATTGAAATTATCTCAATGGTGATAATCATCGTGTATGCCATTAGAGAAAAGATTTATTGTACAAATTACTAATATTTATTCTATATCTAATATAATATATGTTGAATGGATTAACAGTATAACATAAATTAAATGAATAAATTTTGAACCTAAAATTATTTAATAATTTGAGTATCTATTTTATTAAAAATGAGTTATTTTATTATTGAATAATTGAATTGCGATACAATATCTGTGTGATTGATATTTAAATGAAAGTTCATTATATTACTTGTACGATATGTATACTTGCAGATCTCTGTTGATGAGATATTCTCATTAATGAGTTTATGGGATGTCATCTAACTAATTTAATTAAGTAGAGTAGCAAAGTTATAATAAGTTTTTAGCATTGTTATCAGGTATTATTTAGTTTGGTTAGTGAACATAAGTTAATATAATTATTCTTGTGAAATGATAATTTATTTTTAGTAGTTTAGATATTGTTAAGTTTGATAAATATGTTTGTATCTAAAGTTTATGTCATGTTAATTTGTATGAATGTGAATTGTTGTATTTAATTTTAATTGTGTTCTTATATTATTATTATTTTTTAGTAATCTTTGATGAGTCGAAGTTATGAGATTGAGCTAAATTTTTTGGACCTAGAAATTAAAAGAATCAAAAGAGTCTTTGTCAAATAAAGAGCTAGCAAGAATATTATGGAGAGCACTAGAAGTAATTGTGAGACCAAGGAAGTGATAAGCAAGTTGTTCGATGGTCCATCAACTATCATATTTTGTAGGATTTTTGGAATCACATAGTGATAGACAGTTATTTTGAGATTCATTCGTAACTAGTTAAAACTAATTATTTTGAGTTGAAACTTAGAATAATAGCTATGGTTTAACAACACTAATATTGCAGAAGGGCATTATTGAATGGCCCTAATGGACATGTCTTTTTATTTTTGGAATTATGCGATATTGTGAAAATGAATTAAGTTGATCTGGATACAATAAAGTTGTGATTTTTTTTATTTCCAGTAATAGATAAAAGTACAAAGTTGGTTTCAATGTTTACTGCAAAGCTCCATTGAGAGTTGGAATTATTGGTCAGTCTTTTTTACTAAATGTTTTCTACCTCAAATTACTTCGCAACTACGAAGCGAAATAAGTTTTTTTTTTAAAGGAAATAAAGGACTTATATGATGGTTGAGACTATTTTAAGTAGTTGAAAATATGTTCTCAACATAGTTTTGAATTATGGTTCCAAGGCCTATTCTTTTATAATGGACTGAATTATATGACAAAGTATATGATCGATATGACTGGCAGATGGTCTATTATACATAAATCACCAGAGAAGACATATCATTTATTTGATGAGCTAACAAAAAATAATTATCAAACTCTAATGGGTCTTTCATTTGGGAGAAAACAAATCGGAGTCTTACAGTTCTACAAATTAAATGCTATTGAAGCGAATATGGAAGTCATATTGAGGAAGTTTGATGCCCAAAAAGAAAAAGAAGAACGTCAAGGGAGATCACCGCTTTATAACTATATGAATTTGTGAATTTTGATCTCATTTATCAAATGGAAGAGGTCAATCAAATGTAGAGAAAATAATGTGTGTTTTGATTCAACAATAATGTCCTAACGCATATCATTTGAATATGAGAAATCATAAAAATTTTCTATATGAGAATTATGAGAGTAAAATGTTCCGTATAGAGTAATCTTCTAGAAATATTAGAAATTATTATCAATCATCATGAATGGAAGAAAAACTAATTGTCGATGCTGGTGTGTAAGTTATTATAGCAGAACCTCAAAAAAAGAATAATGACCAAGATAAACAAATAGGTGCACTTGAAGCGATGATGAATCAAATAAATTCGATGATGAGGAACATATAGCATCAAATTGATTAATTTGTATTATCAATGAAGGAAAGAGAAATAAACAAATTACCAAGTGATAAAAAAAGTAAATTTTAAAAAAATTATTTCTCAATATTGCTTAGAAGTGAAAAAGAGCTACATGAGTTCTTAGAACAAAATTATTCTGGATATTTTGGAAGTGAGAATATTGCGAATCTTTCAAGAGGTGCGACTCTGAAGCTACAAGATTATTTTGAACAAGAAGATTTTGAAATTTTTAGTGATAACAATGTCATGATTTCTTCAAAAATTTTGGCTCAATCTAAAATTTTTGAAGAAACTGTAACCCCAATTGAGGAGAATTGATACTCGGAAGTAGAGGTGTCAAACGGGTCGGGCCGGGCTTGACCGGGCCTGGCACGCTACAGTGTCGTGCCTGGGCCCGTGTCAGGCGCACCCTTGGCATCAGTCGTGCCAGGCCGGGCCGAGGGATTTCGGCCAATGTGCCTTGCTAGGCGTGGCATGAGTGTCTGGCACGTGGGCACGGCATGGGTGACCACGCACTGAGCATGATCATAATGGCGGCACGACGGCGCAATACTAAAATCCTAATTTAAAAAAAAAAATAGGTTTCGGCCAGACCCAAACTGACTCAAACCCAGGCAGATTTCAGGCTACAGGCCCATGCCGGACCTAACCTCCAACGAACCATGTTGTGCTTGGCACGGCATGCTAGTCTGGTTGGGCCCGAAAAACTAGGTCGGGCTGGCCCAACCTGATCAGTTTGACACCTCTACTAGGAAGTCGTAACACTTAAAGAAATCATGACTTGAAAAGAATTGCAAAACTAAATTTCACCTGAAGATGAGAAAAAGTGGGATGGAGAATCGGACGTGCGAATGAAATTTATTCAAGATCATTGAGAGATAGAAATGAATTTGAATGAAACCAAATATAAGTTTTCAATGAATTTTTTATTTTTGTAATGATTTAAGAAGAACAAATTAGCTGAACATTTGAAAATTTTTTAAATATATTTTGTAAGTTATAAGTGAACATACTATTTGTTATAGCTCTAGCCCAAATACTGAATTATGTTAAATTTATAAAAGATATAATGAGTAACAAGAGAAAATTAGAGATATAAGATCGTGAATATGATCGAGAAGTATTGTGTTATTAATTTAAGACAACTTCCAAGAAAATTGAGAGATCCCAGAAGCTTTACTATATCTTAAACTATTAAAAATTGCACATGTTGGAAGATATTGTATTGTGTAACTTTGGATTATGTATCAACTTCAATGTCATTATTCTTTCCACGAAAATTAAATCTCGACAAAATTATCTTATCTTTTTCACTCCAAATAGTGGATCAAACTATCAAGCGTCTAAATTAAATCATCAAAGATGTATTGGTCAATAGATTTTGTTATCTTGGATATGAATGAAGATCAACACACGGTTAATTTTGAGATGATTATTTTTTGCCACGGGACAAATCCTTATCAACATCAAGAAAAATAAGTTTACTTTTTCTATTAGTGAAGAATAAGTAAAATTTAATCTTTACAATGATTTATGAGATCTAGACGACTATGAAACAGAGTATAAGAGAATTGATAATTTACTCCTTATCACATTGCAACAAAAAATAGATTGTTGGTTAAAAGATCTTGTAGAATATTGCTAATAGGATGAACTAGAAGAAAAATTTTAGAGTTGTGTGAGTGATAAAGTGTATGAAAAAAAACAATTGTGGGATTGTGACAACGATATAAAATATGAAATAGAAGAATAACTTTATAATTATAACAGCGATGAATATGATGAATATAAAAAATTATATTAGACTTGTAAAAATGAGGAAATAGAAAAAAATGCTATGAGATCGTGGTATTCTTCAAAATCATAATTTCAAAGGAGTCTAATTATGACAATTTTAAGAAAGAAGAAACATCGAAAGAAAAAGATAAGACTGAGATTAAAATTATGGAAGGACAAATCAAAGACAAAATATAGCCAATGCTGTGACTTTGGGGTTCAAGAATGAAAATAGTTAAGGAAAGATAGAAGACAAAGTCATGGTTGTATTAAAGATGTCAACTAGGCCGGGTGGCCCGAGCACGGTCTGTTGCAATGTATGGTTCAGCCGTGCTTGACCCAGCATGACACAGTTTGGAATCGTGCCTGATCCTAGACCGTGCCTCATATGACCTATGTGCCTGACCCAGTGGCATGGTCCACAAGCCCAGGGACTTAGGATCGGCTATGGGTCACGAGTGCCCGACGAGGCAGGTTTTTTTTTTAAATATGGCCACTTAAGCAAGACCTTGCTTACTTGGCCAATTGCAATTGGCCGGCCACCTAAGCCAGTGTTTCATTGCATTTTCATGCAATGGGTTTCGACAAGGATGGTCCAACATGGTCCGGCATGCTTCTGCACTTGGTCATGCCACCGTGCCTTGCTTGGTTGACCAACTGGTATCCGTATCATGCCTGGCACGGTACGCCAATCATGTCATGTTGTGTTTGGCACGGCTTGGTAGCTTGGCCGTGCCTCGCTCAAATAGGTCGTCCCGATATGACACGCTCTGTTTGACACCTCTAAGCTGTACCAAACACTATGTCTTTGGTGATATAAAATAAATTAGCCCATCATAAACCTAAAAACAGGGCTATAACAATGATTTTGGTGATACAAAATAAATTAATCCATTAGAAACCTAAGAACAAAGTTATACCTATGTACATCGTTATGACTTTTGAGTTATAAAAAAAGAGGAAAAAAAGTGCAAAACAAAGTAATGCCTTTAATATTAGTCCCGACTTTGGTGATACATGAAAAAAAATGAAAAAGAAAGACTTAAAGACAAAGTTGTGACAATACTCAACGCCATGATAGTATTCAATGCATCGACTTTGGGGATCCAAAATGAAAAGGGATATTGGAGCAAAGAAGGTGGCGTAATATTCACTAAAATCATGGTACCAAATGAGAAAATAATTTTAAAGCCAAGTATAACTGAAGAAAGTTTGAATGAAGAGACCAACAAGAAGGAAATGAAATAGTATATTAAAAAGATTGCATGGATATTGATGGAGTTAAAGAAGTTTTGATGGTCTAATTACGGACGTTAAATGTAGCATTTCTTGTTTGGCATCTCAAGAATTTTTTTTATATGTGTGATATAATAAATATCTATATCTACTACATAAATAAATATACACATTCGGTGACTCAAGTATATTCGTGAAACTCAAATTTTCTCGTAACTATCAATATGTCTATTTGAAGTTGTTCTACTATTTATAGACTTATAACTTCCAAATCTAGTTGTAGTGATTTATTATAATGATGAATATATTTTTTATGGAGGAGATTATTACTTAAAGATGAATAATTATTTTAGTATGAGCTTGTTTGGTAATTAATTTATCGAATATTTTTGTATATTTTGGTAGTTGATAATAATGTGTAGAGGTAAAAATGAGGTTAATATGTATTGATTTCATGATTTTTGATATTTTTTAGAGTTTTGATGAATAGTCATGAAATCAATGAATTTTTATAGGTATTTAACATATGAGATTGATTAGTAAGTCTTGTGTAGTTTTGATGTCTATTCTTGATCAAAATCTATCTAATTCATCAGAGACAATTCTAATACATCATGATCCTTTTAATTCGTTAGCAAACTTTTTTTACTGTGCAACACATTCTTAATAATTGTGATATAATCATAAAGTCACAATCATACTTAGCTCAAAAAATTTAAATAACTATAATATTAATTTTGTCATAGTAACCAAATACTCCAACGATGCTCAAGGTCTCAGCCTATTTCACAATACTGCGACTTTATTTTAATATGGTTTGGTCATCTCAAATTAGAGTCATGATAATTTTACAAAGTCATGACTTTTAAGCTGCAGAAAATTAAAGAGTCACAAGCACGCATATCAAAGTCATGATAATTATTCAAAGCTATGATTTTGGAATACTAAATATTATAGAGAATATTACTAGTACTGTCATTTCTAAGATCACGATTCTTGCCCTAGAAGAAAGACAGTTATAACTTGTACGTGTAAGTTGGGTGTCAATGCCGTAGAATCCTAATAGGGGCATTGTAATGTGTTATACAAGAGAAGAAAAGATCAGTGTCAATATCACTCATAATACCACAAATATTTTAGAAATATGAAAGGTTACTTTTGCATCACAGTCACTTCATAATGTCATAACCATATAAATATAAAGAAAGATCAATTGTCATTCCATGGCCTCCCCACAACATCGTGACTATTTAATAATATGTGATTAAACTCATGGCCCCACATACACTTTATGAGAAGCCTTCTCTACTACACAGCCACTTCACAGCATCGTGACTCTATTCATAATTATTTCACAGTTTCATGAGTTTGTGTTACCTAGAGGTTAGATCTAACTCATGGTAGTTATCAGCTTCGTAATTTTGTGTTATTGAAAGATTAAGATGTTGAACTGAGTAGTGATTATTTTTTAGAATCACGACATCAAGCTGAAGAGATGAAGATCAAAATTTTAACGTTCTTTTGAAAGTTGCAACTTTATACTTAGAGTAATTCGGGACCACTTAAGTATAAAAGTGGAAGATAGAATTTTTATGAAAATTCTCATTTTTTTTTCTCACGTAACAAGTAAAGTCATGACAACTACAAATCCTATAGGTGAATTTCATACTTTCTAGAGGTTCAACAAGCAATCAAGAAATATACAACTTGTGTTAATTACTAGAGTTGAGAGACATGACTCTCAAAACCCTCTAATATAGAGATAAATTTGAGAATTTGTATCAAATTAACTTATATATAAGAATTGTATAATTTAAATTATGTGATTTAATTAGTTTTGATTATAGATATGTTAATAGTTTGATATATTTTATATATATATATTGATTAATAGTGATTAAATAAATATTGAATTAGGATTTTAATTATTAGTGAATTTATGCGAAATTATTATGATATATACTACCAGATAAATTATGGAGCTCACTTGTGCATATGATAAGAAGGAAATGATAGTCCGTTCAATTATGATACACGAGATAAATCTATATATTGAATATCAAAATTTGAATATGTTAATCACAGTTAGTATGATACTTTTGAAATTGAAAGTGCTATTACTTTTACATGTTAATTTATTATATATATTATCTTAAATGAATTAGTTTTTGATTGAGATGGATGTTATATATAATATTCTTTTAAGGAATTAATTTTTGTGTGAGTCACTTCGTCATTGAGGAGAATAGTGACATGCAATTATTAGGATATGCATGAATTTGTTGTGATTTGCAAAGTTGTAATAATTTTTCTGAATCATTTTTACTCATATAGTTTTCATTGATGAAACTCAAAAGAAATATACATTAATTGTGTGAGTATAATGCTAAGGATGTCGAAATTGTAAATACTTATAAATCATGTAAATCATTAGTTTTTATGATGGTTGAGGCTGACTAATAAGAGTGTATATATGAAGTAACAATCAAAGACAGTTAAGGAAGTTGTCTAAAAGGTATAAGATTATAAATGACTCTCGTTCATAGATGAATTATTATCTTAGTAGTAACTTACCAAGTAGACAACTATGACAGGACTATCATTGCGAATGTCTTAATAATGATAATTACCATGTATGTCAATAGGATAATGTGTCATTGTATAAAATCCCAATATTCATTTTTTTCCAATTTAATATGTGTCGAATAAATTAATGACATAGATTAAATGAATAAACTTTGGACATAAGATTATTTAACAACCTGAGTTTCTATTTCATTGAAAATGAGTTATCTCATTATTAAATAACTGAATTGCTGATATAATTCTTATGAAATTGATATATAGATGAAAGTCTAATTTATTTTATGATTTTTGTATTTGTGTGTCTTATTTGATAAAATATTCTTGTTAATATGTTTTTAGGATGTCACCTAACTGAATTAATTTGGAGTAACAAAATAACAATTTTTGTGTGCCTGGCACATCGACATGAAATGTGGTATTGTTGCTTTTTTAAAATCAATCATGACAAAATAATGTCTCTCTTCAATAGCATGCTATTTTTTGGTCATTCAGGCTCCTCCAAGGTTTGATGCTAATAGTGACAATGCATATCATCGTCATGTTGAGAAATATTAAAAAAAATAGGTTATTTTAATTTAAGTCGTTGAAATTTTGCCCTATTTATATTAAAAAAAATAAAAATATATATATTTTTAATCAAGAAATTATTTTATAAATACTTAATTCATATATTTATTTTTCACAGTTATTATATAAATTTTTCTTTTCTTTTTTTCTCTTAATATTCATAAATTAACATTGTGTCATATTTTTATAATTATTATTAATTATTTATAATAATAATAATTTTGTGGAGTAGAGTACTATTGATATATTGGTTGTTGTGATCAGTAGTAACTTTTAAGTACGATAATACGAGGTGCAACATCTAAAGTGTCTGCTATGTATAGAAAATTAAGATACACATTACCATTTAATTTTAATTATTTTATTTTTTATAGAATCTTGTTAATAAATAAATAAATAAATAAAGTAAATTATCAAAAATAATTTTTTCTTTCTATTCTAATCCATTCTCACACTCATACATTAAAAAATAATAATTAGTAAATTTTATAAAAATGAATTAGGTCTATATATAAATAATAATGATAAATCAACCAAAAGGTTTGAGGTCAAAATAAAGTATATCGAAGAAAATTTAATATATTGTATACATTGCAAAAAAATATATACATGTAAGAGTATTAGTGACATTGACCATCTTAAAAGGCATACCGATTAATATATCAAAAAATATGATGCATTAAATTTCAGACAAATTTAATTTAGTAGTTGGGTCTTTGAAGTTGGAGAAACTTGAGGTTCATTGATTCCTGATTTATCGCAATGAGTTTAAGAGGGAAGACATGATAAAATTTATTATTATTATGAGTTTTCTGATTAAATTTTTAAAGAATCATAGTATAGTCAATATTATGTAGACCTATTTCCAAGTTTTTTATCATAGAATTGCTAGATTTGTTGTTAGAAATAATATAATAAAATATTTTAAATTAGAAAAATAATCATAATTAACCAACTTAGGAAACTTAGTTGAGTTGTGTCCATGATATTCGACATTTGGATTAGTCGTGATAACATATTATTCATATATTTTTTCACCTATTATATGGATTCTAAGTAGAAACTAAATAAAAAAATTTAAACTTTTTTTGAGGTCCTCCATCTTAATATTGACATCCTCATATATGAGTGTATGATAAAGATCTTCGGGGAATACAATATTTAAAATAAAATTTTTAATATTATATTCGATAATATAATAATAATAGTATTTTCATTAACATATTTGTCAGAATTATTAGAGATGAATTCTTACTTGATATATTTCATGTTAGGTGTATGTGTCACATAAATTTAATAGTACAAGCAAAAATAAAAATTATTTAACTATTTTTAAAAAAAATATAAGAAATTTACTAGAATATCTTAGAATACATAGTTGATAACACAAGTTTCATACTTTATGTTTGTCAACATATCTAAAAAATGAAAAATTTTAAATGGATTTCAAATATTCATATAAATGATACTTATATGATATTAGAATCATGTGTTAGCTACAAACATATGATATTCGAATACATCAATAGTAAGAATGATATCTCATATTCAAGTATATCACAATCTGAATTATCAATAATAAGTTTGTCACTCTTATTATTGACGTGGTCGGATATCATATATTGATAGTCAACATATTACTCTAACATCTGCTAGGCTTTCTAAAATATTTTAGTAAATTTCTTAATTCTTTCTAATGTCTAGTGAAATAATTTTCATTCATATTCGTGCTATTAAGTTAATTGTGTGACACATACACTCAATATAAAAAATATTACCTAATGACAGATCTCTATTGATTTTAATAAATATATTAAAAGTGATATCATTATTCAAAGAATTATTGAATATAATATTAAAAATTTTATTTTGAATATCATATTTTCTAAAAATTATTGTAATACACTCATATGATATGATTATTATGAGGATAGAGAATCTTAGGAAATTCTAAATTTGTTTTATTAAGTTTTTATTTAGAATTGAAATAGTGAGTGATGAGATATGTAAATGATGTATCATCACGACTAGTTTAGATGTCGGACATCATCGTGATAATTATATTTCTTAAATTTATTAATTATTAATTATTTTTTTAATTTATAATATTTTATTATAAATGCTTACTAGTTGACCTAGGAATTCTATGATAAGCAGGTTGGAAATATATCTGGATAATATTAATTATCATATGATTCTCCGCAAATATAATTAGAAGACTAATAATAGTAATTAATTTGATTATACATTCTCTCATAAAGCTATTGTGGTAAATGAAGGGAATCAATAAAATTGAACTTTATACAACTTCAAAGATCTCACCACTTAGTTGAATTTGCTTGAGATTTAATATACTATATTTTTTAGTATAATAATCGGCACATCTATTAAGGTGGTCAGTGCCACCAATACTCATATATGTATATATTTTTTTATTATATACATATTATATCGATTCTTTTTTGCCACTTTTAAAATTTTAATTTTTTATTATGTTAAAGTGTCATCAGACTACTGGAAGTTTGCATAGTTTTAGATGTTTTAAGATAGGTCGATATCATTTGAAAGAACCTAGTTTCGACCTCAGATATTTTTGTTGGATTGTAGTTATTATCTATATTTAGGTTAAAATAATTATCATCATGATTATTATTTATCATTTATTTATTTTATTTATTATTCTAAATTTAAAAGAAATTATATATTCTTAAATTTTTATAAATTATTAATTGTATCACAAATTAATAAATAACAATTAAATGTGTCCATTATAGTATAACTTTATTTGAGTTGTAGTCATAGTTCACATCTTTTTCTAAATTAGCTAGCACAGAGCTCAAAACATACAACAAACCAGATTAGAAAAGAGGAGAGAGGAAATGGAAAGGAAATTAGGAAAATCAAAAACACACATTAGTGAATTACAAAATAAGAGAGATGAGAGGAGAAAAGGGGAAATAAATTTGATGAAGAAAAAAATTTTTTTTTTAATATTTATTAATTTTTTTATAATTAAAATAATATAAATTTTTTTATTTTTTATTTTTTTGTAATTAAAATGGGTAAAAATTTGACAGTAATCAGACTCAATCGTGTAATTGTTGGAATGAAATTTGGTGGCTACAAAAAATAGTAAAAAAATTAAATTTTTAATTCAACATTGAAAGTGATGATCGACGAGCATAGCTTGCTGCTCTATTTGTTGGGACTCATTACATAAATGTAATGGACAGCTGTTATGTTGGGATGCTAGTTTTTTTTTTAATTTGGCTGTGACCCATGAATTGCGATTAATGCCTGATCATTGATTCACCATGCTTGTGGACTGTACCAATGGACCAAACATGATTGGCTTCAATTCAGTATGACTCGAGCCATGTCATTGGCCAGCATGATTATGATCCAGACATGATTTTGGATTGTATCATGTCGGGCCAAACATGACTATTTTGGGCTATGCCTCATGCTAAGTCAAGCACGACTATTTTGGGTCATACCTCGTTTCATGTTTAAGTGCTCGACCTAATTGATACATTTATGTGAATATTATTTTAAATAGGAGATTGAGATTATGTTCAAATATCATAGAAGTACTTTCATGTTTAAATGAATTATAAGATTTAAATATTAGTATTTAGAATAAAGTGAACAAGGTACCGATAGATGATAACTCATGTGACAATATCGAAGATATTGAAGTTAACGCTAACATCATCATCAAATGTGTCGATCCAAACTAGACCATTGACACATTGATTGTGAATATTAGATTTAAGTCAACTCAGTCATTTAGAGGATTGATATGCAATGTGTTATGTGTATTTATTTTGTTCATGTGCTCATTCTTTTTTACTCTAAAAAGTTTTTTAATTTATATTTTATTGTTATTTGTCATACGATTTCATAGAGTATGAAAATGAAATGCATGTATATTTTTTTATTTAGTTTTGATTTTAATATTTTTGGATTTTGTTATTTTTAATTTTTATTATAGTGCAGTGTAGTTAAAATTTTGATATTTATATTTTACTTAAATGTTTGATTTTTAAACTTTAAAATACAAGACGATGTTGGCTTGTGCAACAAGTCACAACCCATGCCCCATAGGCTACAACCAGCCACTTGTCATATACTTGGTATTTTTGCTAAGCTTATGTGCGACACTTAGGCAACTCATTCATTGGATATTGATAAGTCAGTTTCTTGTTTGCTTTGCAAGTAATATTTGATTTCCACCCACAGTTAAAAAGTCAAAAGTCATTGATGTACTAACTTTGGTTCTTTTAAGCTGATATTGTGAACTTGTATGCTCTAGCTTGATGCAGAGTATCATAGTTTTTTTTTTATTATTTTTTCTTTTTTTTTTTATATTTTTGATTGGAGCACTAGGTATATGATATATATTAATTACTTTTACTCATTATATAAGAGTAGATATATGAATTCTTATAATATTATTTTATTTATATTTTTTTTTATTATATTCTTTTAACATGTATTAATTTACATAGTATCGACTCGAAGTTACAAATTATAGAGAGAAAATGTGTATTGTACAAAATAATACATGTATATGTGCATGCTATAGTGAATGCACACACTAATTGAAAGAGAAAGGCACACATCATTGTGTGCTGCCAGAATTTCAATCACACACTCATTGTGTGTGATGGGTGTCCATGCTTACTTCCTTGATGCTAGTAGCAGAGCACATCCCTGGAGCATTGAAGACAACATAGGTAGTAGTTGTGCGTGGTGTTTGGATGTGAATTCGAGGCAATTTTACACTGATTGCATGGTAGAAGTGGATTGAACCCCGAAACCCTAATTAATCGAGGGTGTTGTGTGCAAAATATATGATATAATTTGATAGGCCCCCAAACCATAATTCATTGTTGGATTTTGGGAATTTTCTCAATTAGAGTTTTGATTTATGAAATTTTAAATTTTTTTTTGATTGAGGGTAGAATTGCGAGTTTAAGGTTTTAGACTTGGGAAACCCTAATTTTCATGAAGAAATTGAATTTGTGAAATTCTAATTTGTGATATAATAATGATATAAAAATATTTGATGTGAATTATTAGGACATATAAGTTAGATGTAAAGAATATATTTTTAATACTAGAAATCTTAGTTAGTAGGTTATGAAAATTATATTTCTTCATAGTGACTTTGATGAGGAGATACACATATATATAGCAATTGTCTAAATTTCGAGCAATATAGTCAAATATAGTTTGTAGATTCTAAAAAATATTATATGGTCTAAAATAGTTATCTAGAGTTTAGTTTATGAGATTTTTACATATAATTATCTTATTTGGGTTATAAAAATATATTATAGAAGATGACAAATCAATAGTAAATTAATGGCAAATTAATTTTATTGATTGTATATATGGATGATATTTTGATTACGAAAGATGACAAGTTGGAGATCATCCAACTTGAATAGTTCGTTCATACAAAATATTAGACCAAGGATCATAGGAGATTTAGAAACTTTTATAGTATAAAGATTACTTATTCGACAAGAAGTATTATCTTATTACAGATGAGATTTGTATTTTATATTTTTATAAAGGTTGGTTTTTTAGTTATATTCTAGTAAATATTCTAATTGATTTAAGTGTTGACTTTACTTCTAATGTAATACCTTTAATTGACGCTACTATTTGTTGTAGAGTCATGAGAAATTAATTATTTTATTATGACTAGGCTATATATATTATACAGTGTCAATATACTTAGTTGTTTTTTAGATTTTTCTCAATTAGTTCATCTTGATATAATTTTTTGTATATTGAGATATGTGTAAAAGTTTTTAGGACTTGAGATCTTTTCAGGGATCATGAACACGTGTATTTGAATGAGTATTTAGATTCGAGTTGGATATTAGGATGAATAGATAGGAGATCTTTGATTATATTTTTATATTTCTTGGATATAATTGTCTCCCAAAAACATAAATGAAAACTATTTATTTTGAGATATAGAATAGAGATAGAGATAGGGTTCAAAGTGATGATAAAAATTATTTGTGAGATATTTTCGATATTTCACTTATTCTAAGAGTTTGGATTTTTATTTTTTTCTTCCAAATTATTTACTGTGGTAGTAAAATAATAAGGCGTATAGTATTAAATTCATTAGTTTATGAGTGACTAAAATACATAAAGATAAACTGCATATTACTTTAAGAGAAAATTCAGGATAAGACTATTACTACAACATATATTTAGAGATTGCAATGGTTAACATATATTTTCACAAAGCTAGTAAAAAAATCTCAATTTTTTTTCTCTAAACTTAATGTTGTAGATTTGTACATACATGCTTGATGGGGGTGTTGTAATTTGATTATTTATTCTTATTCTATTTTATGTTATTTTATGCTTTTTGATGAAAAAATTTAATCTGGGGCTATCCCAAATTTTTGTCCTGTTTATATGGGTGTGCTTGTATGATGCTATCTATTAATCATTATTATATTTTATTTTCCATATTAAGTTTTAACATAGATAAACAATAAGCAAAAAAAAAACTAAATCTTAATATTATGGCAATTCATTGATACTTGAATATCTATAGTTTTACATCTTGCACTACCTACAAGGTGTTTTGGGGCTTGCAACATTATTATATTAATAAAAGTCTTCTCAAATACATTATGTGGTATCATAATTAATGTGATTGAAACTAAATGAGTCTAGAGAGCTAAAATATATTATTTCTCACTTAACTTGGTTCACACAGTTAGCTAGCAACTTTTTGGTGGTAATCCTAGTAGACATAAATGTGACTGATGGGATAAGACAAGTAAAATAACTTCTTGGCATGGTGCTATTATATTCTTTTCCTCATGTTTACAAGAGTTCTAGAACTAGATTCTAAGCAATCATACTTTTTGTCTTGGAACAAAAATTTTGCATCAAACAGTGCAATACCTATTTGGACTGAGAGAGATCTCGTACTACGTACCTTGGAGACATGAGGAGTACTTGTCATGGTAGAGGTATAGGTATGAGATCCTTCATACAATGTGTATGCTCATACTAAAATATTCATATTTTAAGTATTTCATCTTATTATGATTAATTCTAAATTTCTTAGACTTAAGTGTAATCTATTAGGTTTTTAGTTTCCTACATAATGCTTCATTATTCTCATTATCTAATAAATATATCATCTACAAATAATATATATTAAGGGATGTTTTTTTGGAGATTTTTTATCAATTTATCTATAATTAATATAAAAATATAAGGAATACGTGATAATAATTATTGTAGTCCCGCAATTATTGGAGACTTGTGAGTGATGCCTTTAACCAATCTATTTATGAGCATCATTTTTTCATACATATCCTTGAAATGCTATAATATACATACTTGATACATATTTTTTACATAATATTAATCAAATTAAATTTCTTAGTATTTTATCATATATTTTTTTTCAAATCAATAATTAATATAGATAAGTTTTTTTTTTATTTTTGTAATGTATTTCTTTATTAATTGTCTAACTAAGTAGATAGCCTTAATAGTATATATATTTAACATAAATTTAAATTAATTTTTTGAAATTCTTATTTTTGATCTTAGTTTGTTAGTTTGTGTTCAATAATTATTATAATTTTGAATGTCTTATTTATTCTTATAAATGAGAATTATAATATTTTGTTTTTATTTATCTGATATCTTTTTTGTTATTCATAATCATGTTAAATAACGTAATTAATTATATCATACATTTTCTCTCCTTTCAAACATCAATAGGGATATCATCAGGACTTGAGTTTTTCTAATAGTCATTCTCTTGAGAGATTCTTAAATTTCTATGGGTCTTATCTTGGTTATATATCTAAAATTATTGCAATTTGATTATTTTTTAGTTTTTTATATTATTTTATGTTTTTTTATGAGAACATGCAATTTGTGAGTTGCTTCAATTTATTTTGCTCATTTTATAAAGATGTGTTTGTATAATATTTTTTTCAGTGCATTAATCTATTATTTTTAATTTTCTGCATTTATCCATAACATGATATCAAAGTTTGTGGTGTGTGTGTGTTTATTAGTGAAATTTGCAAACCCTAAACAAACAAACAAAATTGAGATTTTGCAAGTATGCACAAAGTGCATGCACATGCACAATGAGGGTAGAGATGCACAAAAGTGATTTGTGCAGTGCGCATGCATGTAGTGGTGCTCTGTAGCACAATAGAGGTGCGCATTGGTCCCATTGTGATTCCATAGTAGTCATTTTGTGGTCACCAATAGTTGTGTGATAGTGGTGCAATGGTGGCACAATGACAATTTAATATGGCAGTGTAGGTTGTGTACCTTGGAATCATAATTTTTTTGGGATATTTCATCCAATCTAGGTTTCAAAGAAAAAAAAATAAATTAGGGTTAACTATTTACTAAACCCTAAATTATTTAATTTAAACAAATATATATTTTAGGATTTCAAATTATGGAAATTTTAATTTCAGTTAGTACATATAGAGAGATTATCACATTAAACATAGATGAGAATCTCAATTCATTGTTCATACTACAAGAGAATGGGTCATACTGGAGGTAGTTGTTGGATATTATTTCTAAAGATGAGACCAAAAGATTTACACTATATTGCGAGAGACTAGCCGGTTACTAGAGTCATCCAGGGGCTCTTACAAAGTTCATTCACCGTGAATCTTATATTTATTACGTAGGGAGTATACAAAACTCTTTCTAAGACAATAACAAATTTTTTTTTGAGAGTTAGGAAATTTGGTGATTTTGACTGAATTAGGTAGGTTTTATACTAACTTTTTGGGAGGCTTATGGTAGATGACAGAAGAAAATAGAAGTGGATTAAGATAATTTGATTTGGAAGGAAAGGTGGAGGGGGTTTCACACACCCCGCTATCCGTCCACCTGAATGGATGCACAACCCATCAAAATGCTTTGAAAAAATAGAAAAAAGATTGAGTTGAAGGTTCACACTCTTCTCTAGATGCTTACTGAATCTCCATTACTAGAAGCTGGGTGTTCGAACAAGTTTCAATCAAATTCTTCAGAATATTCTCCAATTCACTGTTTTTTGTTCATTCACAATGTACATAATATTTTATACAACCCAAATATTAATGATATTAAGAAAAGAAAGAGAAATAAGCAAATGGAGGAGTTTGATCAACTAAATAGTAACGTTCAGTTGGCCCATAATAATACAAAATAATAAAATTAAAAAAAAATAACAAAATAAGAAAATATCCTTCTCACAATATGGACAATTCCATGAACTCCTCGGAGGCTCTCAGTGTGTTGTGCCCTCTGGATGGTATCATTGATTGTATACACGATAAAAATAGATTTCCTCATCATTCTCTTTGGTTGGGAGACTTTGCTTCTGCCACATACCATGATTGCTTTTATATATCTTAAAAGGCCAGGAATGAATTGCTACAACTCATTATGCGAAATCCAACTATTATCTATTTTGAGCGTACTTTCCATTTAACAAGGAACTTGTCAATATAATTATCTTTCCCATTTAACAATGAACTTTCCATTGTGTGTGCTCATGATCCTATCCATACTTGTCAAAAATCCATTTAGACAATAATCTTGTATTTAGTTCAATAGTTATAAATGATGATTCTTTTAGGTGTTGTCTTTTGATACTCTTCATACATTCTTTTTTTTTTAAATAATTTGACCTAGGCCAGTATACACGATAAAATTAGATATCATCTTTCTCTTCGGGTGGAAGACTTTGCTTTTGCTGCATGATGTGATTGCTTTTATGTTTCTTAAAAAGATAGGATTGAATTGATGTAACTCGTTATGTGAAATTCAACTATTGTTAATTTTGGGCGTACTTTTCATCAAACAAGGTACGTATGAATATAATTATCTTTTTGTATTAATAATATTTATTTTTTGATCGAATCAGGATTATTAGGATCTGGTAAATAGGACATCGACATACATCAATGCATGTCCTCATTATATCCTCCATGCTTGTCAAAAATCCATTTATTTCATAATCGTGTATTTAGTCCAATAATTATAAATAATGATTTTTTAGGTTTGTCTCTTGATGCTCATCATTTTCTTTTTCTTTAAAATAATTTGACCTCTACATGATAAAAATATATATCCTCATCATTCTCTTCAGGTGGATGACTTTGCTTCTGCTACATAACATTGTTGATTTTATGATTCTTAAAATATCATAATTAAATTGACGCAACTCGTTATGTGAAATCCAACTATCGTTTGTTTTTGAGCATGTTTTCCATTGAACAATGTACTTATTGATATAATTATTTTTTGCATGAACTATTCTATATTAATAATATCTAATTTATTGGTCGAATTAGGATTATTAGGATTTGGAAAAGGGGGTATCGACATACACCCATGTGTGTGCTCATGATATCTATTTAGTCAATAATCTTGTATTTAGCCTAACAATTATAAATAATGATTTTTTTTATGTATTATCTCTTGATACTCATTCTTTTGTTCTTTAAAAGGATTCGATCTCGGATCTTGTAGATTGTTTGATTTGTAATCTTTGTTCCGTACATAAAATGTTTGCGACAAATATTATCAAACTTTTTTACAAAGGGCATAACTTTAATGGGAACTAGAGTAGTTCTCTTCCAAGAGTCTCGAGAGGTTACAAGGATGATATGATAACCTTTTACTATTTTATGATTCATTTTCTTGTTGTTAATAAAATTCACATTTGCAGGTGATTTAAAATGGCTTGGTTGGTAATTCTAAGGTTATACAAGTGCGATTTTGACTTTTTTCCCTTGTTGCTCAAATATTAGTGTGTTTAACAATTTGAAAATATGATTATGGTGGTACAATCAGGGATGTCATAAGATAATTTGGCAAATATTGATATCAAAAATTACACAATCCCTCATCCTAGAAAGCCATGAATTGCAAAAGCACATGACCAAGTTACTTTATATGGCTTTAGGTGTGGAACCACCTTCAAGCCTACCTTGGTCATGACAGATGCATGAACAATATTGATATAGTTGCTACTATCTATAATAATCTTGTAATTTTAATTTTTGATTTTCATGTGTGAAATATATTAGTGCATCTCCAATTCTCAGTGACCTAAGGTTGAGAAAATGTACCACGCACTATCGTGAGTGATGGGAACTTCCTAGAGTCTTGTTGATTGGATAGATTTTTTAAAGTGTCATCAAGGAATTGATGATTATTATTGATCTGGTGAGTTAAAGTTTCATCATCTAGATCAATCACGACTTACATGATCATGCTCATTTTGTTAGGCCTGAAACAATTAACAGTTACGTGCTCATATCCTCGATAACGACAACATTTAAATTTTGGCCTTATCATAAAAATGTAGTGCTCAACTCTTTTTTCTTTTGTCTTACTAAGAAGATTTGGGAGGGGCCTTCTTGAGTAAAGTTAGAGAAGGTTTAGGGGCCTATTGTCTAGGGTTCAAGGCTTGTTCGATGGGAAGGTAACATATCTCATCCAAGTCATCTACTAAAAAATAAGCCATTTCTAATGTATTAATTTCTTGATCAAGCAGTTTAGCTTTCAAGTAAGGGCAAAAATCTGCTTGAAATCATGAAAGAATCTGCATAGGTGTCTCGGTCTCAAGGGTGTTCTATCAAATTAAAAACTTATCTAACTTATCAATCATGGAAGAATCTCCTCACTACTCTTTTACCAAGGAGTTACCTTGTCACAATAAATATTATTGATTTAACAGTTGAGGATAATATGATAGAGTAATATATTTATTTTTAATTGATTTTTCATTTCAGTTCATGTATCAATAGATAATTTACCTCTTCTGTCTAAATTGTTCAACATGAGGCCAATATTTATTAACCTTTTTTATTAATTTCATTTATGTAAAATTCATCTTATACTTTTTTTTTTGGAATGGTATACTACTTAAAATAATGGTTAGTACCTTTTAATTAGTTTGGAAAATGTTAGGGTTTGATTTATTCATCGAAAGTATAAGCATCAACTTGAATGTGTTTTAAATACTAATTTTTTAAATTTGTGTGATCATATCTTTGTGGTGGTTCTTCGTGATGAAGAGTGTGAATGATGAGGTCTTCCATTGAAATGTCATGAAGTCATTATATAATTCTATAAATTCATCTATTTTGGTATGGATATGGGCAATGACTATGCCATATTGCATCGAGGAGTTGGGTCCCATAATGACAACTTTGTGGATTAGTTAGATGTCTCAATTCCTTATTATGATAATTATTCACAGAATGAGTGAATATACTGCTAAACTTTAACAAAAACAAAGCTTTAAAAAAAAGCCTAGCTGGGTGGTCTTGAAATTTTAATTGTCTAATATAAAAAATGATGTTAACACTAGCACTTTAAGTTTCTTTAAAAATTCTATTTAATTAGAAAATTAAATGCACAAATTGGAACATAGTATTGGATTCACAAATGGGATTTTGATGCCAGGACTAATTTCCCGACTTCTTGATTCCCCTTTGGAAATCAGAAACGTGAGTGGTCTTGGAGGATTTTATGAAATTCGATTCTAGAATTAAGGGTAATGAAATTTTCAGGATGCAAGGGTAAATTTGGGATTTTCTTGCAGAAATAAGAAAGACCACTCAATTGGGATCTTATGTCTAAATTAGGGTTTTAAAAATTTGAGAATTTTGGGGTTTGAAAGGGTTGATTGTGGGGGAACATTTTGAAATTAGTGTTCTTGATTAGATTAGAGTTCAGATTAGAGTTCAAAAGGGTTGGTTGATTAGATTAGCATTTTGAAAATTTAGGGGTTTTGGGGGTTTTTGTTAGATTACTGTTCGCAAATACTTAATTGTGGAGCAAGTATATGAAATTGGAGTTCTTGGTTGGAAATTGATGGAAATTAAATTCAGAAATTTAATTTCCCAAATTAGGATTTTTGAAATTTGAGAATATTTGGCGAATTAGATAATTTTTATGTCTAAGCCTTTGGGGTTATGATATGTGATGGGAGAAAATAGAAAAGTATGTTGATTGATAAATTTAATACAAATAAACTAAAATAATACAACATTTCTATTATCAAAATGCATATATTAAATATTATTATATAATATGTAAAAGTAATTGGGGCAACTCATAAATCGGATATTTCCATGAAAAATACAAAAAAAAAACTATAATAAGAAAATCATAATACTTCTCTTGAAGCTGGTACATATAAGTTTACAATATCATATATGGTGAAAAGATAAATAAGTTGATTCCTATTCAAGGCTTTTTTGAATATGCTTGTTGCTTAATATATTATTTGGATATATATTATAATAATAGTTTATTGTGAATTTTTTATCCTAGGAAGAAATAATATATCTCTATGTGTTTTGTTTGTTTGTGAAACTTTAGATTGAAGGTTGTATGTCTTATTGCCTGATTGTTATAGTAAATGGTAGTAAGACCAGAGAGTGCATATCCGATCTTCTCGAATAGATATCATATTGAAAGTATTTAGCAAATAATTATTATCATTGTTTTGAATTTTGTCTTTATATTGAATCTTAAAATAATTATTTATTTTTTAATTTTTTAGATGATAAGATTATCTCTAAGAAATATATAAAATTTTGTCGTAGATCTTTTGGTATATGCTGGTGTCCAACTCAAATATGAATATGATATTGTCCACGATCCCTAAAAGAAATCTTAAATCTTGGATATTTTTTTTTCATATCTCAGTATATAAAGAGCTGTGTCAAGGTGAATATGCTGAGGAAAATATAATAAATAACTAACTATATTGATTACACATGTTATATCTAATCTAATCATGGTTAGATAATTAATTTTTCAAATGATTATTTTATAAAAGTAGTCTACTAGATGAGGTGCATATAAAGTGAAGTTAGTACATGAATTAAAAAGAATATCTCTTGAAACACAATACAAAAGACTAATTTATGCAATAATATCAAGTGTATATTTTTTCAACGATAAGATGATATTTTTCATAGATTAAGTCATATTTATGCTAAAAAAGTATGAGTCCCCAAAGATTTTCATCTAATACTACTAAAATGTATTCTTTCAGTTAGAAGATTTCTAACCCATCATCTTCCTTAATTAGAATATTATTAATGTAGATAATTATCAAAATTATCCTGCTATTAGGAATCATCAAAAAGAACAAAAAATAGTTAGTAATATACTTATATAACTCAAATAAAGTAATTATCTGTAAAAATCTCATAAACTAGATTCTTGATGGCTGTTTTAGGATGTATATTATCTTTCATAATTTATAAATTGTAATTGATTATATTGTCTGAAACTCAAGTGATTGCTCAATATACACATGCTCCTCAAAGTTATCATGAATAAATTTATTCTTTACGTCTAGTTAATATAATATTCAATTGTGAAATACTTCAAGATAAATAAGAATTCGTAATGAGGTTATCTTGGTTATTGGAGAATAAGTGTTCTGGTAAAGTATACCAAATATGTGAGTGAATCTTTACACTATAAATCTTGTCTTAAGGTAACTTATATTTTTATCTGAATGTCTTTATTATAATATTCAAATACAACTAATAACAGACATTCCTTAAAGGCATGATATTAATTTGTGACACCTATTAAAGTAGAGAAAATATATTTCTTTTATCATAGCTTGACACAATCCTTGATAAGATAATATCTCAGAATGATACTTGAATATTCAAGTACTATTAAGAGAAGTTATAAAGAAACAAAAAGAAAAAGATTAAATTATGATAAAACTTATTAAATCAAGTACTAAGTATAATTCATTTGCCTTTTTTGGAGAGCAAAGTTGAAGGTAAAGATCATAGGGATTAATAGTAAGATTATTTGGGTCTAAAGTGGGTTGTTTTGTATAGTATCGGCATGACTTAATTTTTGATGACTCGGGCCATCGTGCCAAGCTGGACTTGGCACAAAAAGGATGCCCATGCTGTGCTGGCATGGCCTGATTTTTGGTGGCCTAGTCATGGTATGAAAAGGGTACTAGTGTCATGCCGTGTTGGCATGACCAAATTTCATGTCAACTCGGCATGACCAAATTTCATGTCAACTTGGCAGACCAAATTTCATGTCAACTCGGCATGACCCGATGACATGACTTTATGAACTAGATGTGCTGGTCGTGCTAGGTTAGATTGTGTCGTGTCAGGTTAGGCTGGCAGTGGCATGACCTTGCCATGACATTTGCATGGTGCTTGGCTGCCTTGGATGGGATGGCTGGTATTGGCCAACCAAGTTCACGTGCTATTGGGGCCTTTGTTGGTGGCCAAGCTGCCAAGGTCCCAAGGCTCACTGTGGAACCCAATAGGCTTGTTGCATGTTGGCTATGGGGCATGGGCTGTGTTTCATGGGCTATGGGGGGTAAGAAGTACCCTATGGACTGTGCTATAGCAATATGGCTATAGTGTAATACAGACTGTGTGGTTCTGATTATTTGACAAATAACAAAAATTTTAAGTAAGTTAAATATTAAAAATTTAAGTAAAATTTAAATATCAAAATCTAATTATATTGTATGGTACTTCAATGTAAATTAAGATGAATATAAAAATATACACATGATTTGTTTTCAAACATCATGACATAAATATCATATGACATATAAATAACGAAATATAAATAGAAAAAATTTTAAATAAAAAAAAGTATATAATTAAAATAAGCACATAAAATATGAGATAAACATGACAAATAAGGTAATCACTTTTTAGTCTATGTCAATAATTTAATTCAGATCATTATTTCTGATTTTGATACTCGTGCTAGTTTTAATATCTTTGGTGTCTTCATATGATTCATTATTTACTAATAACTCATTCATTTTATTTTGAATACACTCGTCTTTGGTTGGGACCTTTTAAGCATAAAATTATTTCTATAATATTTGGTTGTAGTTTGGATTTCCTATTTAAAATGTATTCACAGGTATGAAAAATGTACACTTTAATACTATGCTAGACACTAGAGATATTAGTAGATCATATGTCATCAGATAGCATGAGATAAGTGGATTCGTATAATTTCTATTAATTCAATATATTAAAATTTTTAAATCATCACGTTATAGGTTGTAGCAATAATCGGTATCTAAATACCAAGAGAGCCTATTCCTATTTGATGGATAATCTCGCTATTTGTCATTTGCTAACTAAATAGCAAAGGTATTGTTTTTGAATATGATATCCTTGTTTGTACTTAGAGTATCATTATAATTCGTATTTAGTATCGTAAAATATAAATATATTATATAATTTTTTGTGAATTAAACTTTTAGGTTCTTTTGTTTGGTTCATACAAGTGTATATATATCTTAATATATTTTTTTATCTCACTTTAATTCTAAAATTCATACAAATAGTGAAGCAATAAAATGATGAAATAAATAACTAGTATTTTAGATAATTAGTTTTCATCTTAATAACTATGATACTAAAATTAAAATGTCTTTTATACATGCTAAATATATTATTAATATTGCATATGTATTGAAATGCAATGTAAGTAGTATGTTTGTTGTTTCATAACAAATTTAAAGAATTTTAAAAAAATATTTTTCTTCTTCTAATCTGAATCGTTAGTAATAAGTTTTTTATTCTTACTATTAATGTAATTGAATATTAAATATTAATAGCTAACATATAATTTTAATATCATATTGGTATAATTTTAATATTCTCTCATATTTATTTGAATTTTTTTTAGATTCGCTAACAAACATATAGTGTGAAACCTTATTGTATGCTAGACATCATAAGATATTTTAGTAAATTTCATATGTTTTCTAATACAAAAAAAATAATTTTAATTCTCATTTCTATTATTAGGTTAATTATGTGACATATATATCAAATATAAAAAATATTATTTAATGGCTCATCTCTAATATTTTTGCAAACATATTAATGTTAATAATGTTATTTGAATTAATATCAAATATGATACCAAAATTTTTATTTTAAATATTATATTACCTAAAGATTCTTGTTAGATACTTATCTATGGCGGAGCTATTATGAAAGAATTTTAGAAAATATTAAATTTTTTTTATTTATTTTTACTTAAAATTGATATAGTGGGCGGTGAGATATGCGAATGATATATCATTGTGACTAGTTCAAATCTCAGACATCACATATACTATTCCATTATATTTTTTAAGTTCATTAATTGCTAATAATTTTTTGTAATTTAAAATATTTAATTATATCATTTATACTTTATAAACTATGAATTATATAATAACTTGGTTGAAAATATATTTGTATAATATTGATTACTAAATGATTCTTTGAAATTTTAATCAGAAGACATATGATAGTAATTAATTTAATCATGTCTTTCCTCTCAAATTAATTATGGTAAATAAAAAGGTTAATGAACTCGAAGTTGATCAAATTTTAAATACCCCGTCAATAAGTTGGGTTTTCATGAGATTCAATATATTATATTTTTTGGTGTAATGATTGGTATGTCCCTTAAGATGACCAGTGCTACTAGTATGTATATATGTATATATTTTTGTATAATATATATATTATATTGAATTTTCTTCGATATTTAGAATATTATTTTTAATTATGTTAAAATATATTTAGGTTGAAGTTCAATTATTTTTATATTTTTTAGGTAAATAGATTGAAATCATGAGAGAGAATATAGTTTCGATCTCAAATCTTTCAATTATGTTATCATTATTATAAATATTTTTTTAATTTTTTTTTTATTAAATTTACTAAATGCCATTTTTAAATATCTTACATTTTTAATTAATCTTTTTTATTAATTTATTAATCTAAGATTTTAAATAAAATAATAATAATAATAATAAATTGCAATGTATATCTTTTTTTTCTTGCATAGCAGATAATTTAGATTTTATGCTTGTATCTCATATTCTCATGCTTAAATGTTACTCATTATGAAATATTAGGATGCTAGTAATACTCTATTCCATAAAATAAAAATTACAATTAATTAAAAAAAATCTTAAAAATATGATAGAATATTTTTGGAGCACTGAGAATGTTGAGAAGAAACTATAAATTAACTATAATAAATTAAAATATGAGTTAAGTATTTATAGATTTTTTTTTTATTAAAAATGATTTTTTTTTTTTACTTTTTTTTTCAATAAAAATAGGGCCAAATTTTGATAGTCGTTGAATTTCAATTTAAGAGTTATTGGAAGCAATATGACAGCTCATTTATTAATTCTTTTTATTTTTTTTACTGACATGACATTGACGGCTATGTCCATTCATTGTCTTTGTCAAGCCTCAAAGAAGTTGTGTGCTCCCTTGAGACCTACATGCTACGCCTACATGCCTGGCACAAAACAATATGACTAATTTTTTAAAAAAGTAGATGTGTGCTTTCTTGAGACCTACATGCTACGCCTGCATGCCTGGCACAAAACAATACAACTAATTTTTTTAAAAAGTAGCTGTGCTCATGCCACGTGCTATGCCTAAATGCCTGGCACAACACAATGCATGATACATGTCAACCCAACAAGACATGAGTCGCGCCATAGTTCAACAATATTTTGGACTATGTGGATTTGACATTGCTATTTTGGGTTGTGCCTTGTGTCATACCCAGGATACTTAACCCACTTGATACCTTTAATCTAAAGGAGAATTTGTTACTTGATAAATCTCATTCTCTCCGGAGTTAACATAATTTGAATTTGTTCTTAGATATGATTATTTTGAAGTTTGAATATAATATCATATAATTACCAACATGCTTAGCTATAACTGTAGAGATGACTATCTATACAATTTGGTCGTTCGAGCATAGAAGTATCAAAATATAATATCATATTTTAGACCGGGCACGACCCATTACAGTAGTCATGCTGTGGCAGCCATGACACGACTTGAGTATGGCCAGCTCGGCATGGCCTAGCCAGCTCGACACTACATAGATTTGGGTTGGGTCGTGCCTGGCTGTGCCAGGTCGGGCTGGCTCGTACCTTGAGACAGGGAGTCTGCCAGCTTTTTTTTAATATAGTTGTATTGGGTGGGCGTGCATGGTCAGATTGGACCCTGCCCGAAACCCAGTCTGAGGTCCATGGACAGGGGATCATGGCTTGGCCCTGCTCATGGCTGGCTCCGCCTAGCCTAGCACGGCACGAGCCGTGCCTCGGGTCGGCACGACCTAGGTCTAGGCACAGGTCTGGAATATGCCGTGCCGTGGTTGAACTGAGCCTTTCCTAGACCTAGATGTGTCAATCGGGCCAGGCTGGCCCGGCACGAAGCATTGCACAATTCAGCACTGCCTGGGCCGGCTTGGCACGGGAATTTATTGTGCCCGAGCCCGTGTCATGCCGAGATAAGGTACCTATCATGCCGTGCCGAGGCCAACCGGGCCTCATGCCGTGCCTAACCCGGCACGGTTCGGTGGCCGTGGCACGCCCTATCGGCACGGATCAAGGTCATGTATCGCAGGCCCACACCCCACGACCCCCAAGTCCCCAGTCGGCCAGTCCCCACTCACCCCATCACCACGCCAGCTTCGGCACGAGTCCAATCAGACCCAGCCCGCAGTCCCGCCCGACCCAATCCCCCCCCCCACCCCCCCCAACGGGAAAATGTTAAAAAAAAATAAATTTGAAATACGGCCGTTGGATCTTGCCTCCAACGGCTATGGGGCGGAATTCGCCGGTCCTCATGATTCTGCCACCTAAAATACTATAAAAAATTAAAAAAAAACAAAAAAATACTTTTTAAAAAAAAAATTATTTCCTTTAATCTATAAAATCTTCCCACCTCTCTATAACATTTATGTTTTTCATAAACATTTATTCTCAAATCTCATATTCTCACTCTCTCAAAACTCTTACTCTTCTCTCTCTCGGGACTCGGGATTTCATCATTCGGCTCGGCTTTTCGGGATTATCAACTCTAATTTGGAATTTTAAACTAGACTGTTCTGTACCTTGCAAGTGATCGACCTCACTACTTTATCGAGTAATTTATTTTAAGTTTTTTTTACTTTCTTTCTCTCTATAGTTTCTTTCTCTAATCCTAAAATAGTAAAATCTATCATCTTGTCTCTATCTTCTTTGTTCTGTTTAACAAAAATCCTAAAAAATTATAAATACTAATGAAATATATTTAAATTTAGAAAATAAAAATTTTACATAGAGATCTGAGGCTGTTGAAATTTTGGTTTTTTCAGTCGTCTCAACCTAAACTTCTAAAAAAAAATTAGGACTTATGTAGTTTGTACTCATTTTAATTTAATAAAACAAAAAAATATTAGAGGTGGGGAAGAAGAAATGATACAGTGCAAATATTGTATTAGAAATTTAACTTGTAAGAGTTCGTTTGGAACTGAGCACCTTAAGAAGCATGCCGAATTATGCACCAAAAAATATGGTTCATTAGATCCTAGGCAAATCCAACTTAGCACTATATTTTTTGAGACTGGATCGAGTTTAGTCTCAAAATTTACTTTCTTCATATACTCCAACGAGTTGGGTAGAGACGACATAGTCAGACTTATTACATTATTCTTTCGATCAGATTTTCGGAAGATCCAAGGGTAGTGTGCATCATGCAGATATATTTTTAGTCTGCTTATCATATGATTCCTAGGTTCACATTTAAGAATGACATACTAAAATTGTATATGTTAGAAAAATAATTAATAAATTTATGGCATATAGTGGAGTGATATCTGTGACGTTCGATGTCCGGACAAGTCACAATGAATCATCTTATGCATGTCTTACCAGTCACTATATAGATTCTAACTGGATAATGAATAAAAAAATTTTAGAATTCTCTGAGATTTTCCATCCTCATGATGGCATGATTATTTTTGAGTGTATGATGAAAATCTTTAGGCAATATAAATTTTAAAATAAAATTTTTAGTATCACATTCGATAACGCATCTAATAATAAAGTAGCAATTAATATGTTTGTTAGGAATATTAGAGACGCACCATTAGGAAAGATCTTTCATGTCAGATACATGTGTCACGTGATTAACCTGATTGTTCAAGCGGGTATGAAGGTGTGTTCTCCCGCGTTGGATAATATAAGTAATACATTAAAATATATTCATACTCCTCAGACAAAAAGAGTTTGGTAGTCTCTGTTTGTCTATGAATCTTAAGAATAAGAAATTCCAATTGATGTGAAACACCATTGGAATTACATGTACCTGATGTTGGAGTCATGTGTTGGATACGAACACGTGATATCCGACTACATCAATAGTAACAGTGATGAATTTCTTATTGACGACACTGACTGGGCTTCAGGAATTTTATTTATGACACGATGAATATATGTTTGTCGGTTTATACTCTCACGACTTGTTTTGTACTCAGGTGCATATGCAATATTAGTAGCATATTTAGGAAGTATCGAGCTGATCCGATACTTAGTCATATGGTTGCAGAGATGGAAACCAAGTACTTAAAGTACTGGTCCACTGTTCCATCTCTTTATTATCTCGCTGCATGCATGAATCATAGGGTTAAAGTGGAAGGGGTAGATACCACCATGACTTATATTTCTTCGTGCATGAACCTGGAAGACCTACCTGAAGGGTTCATTAACGAGAAGTTGACTAACCTATTCACATACTACGATATTAGGTATGGTGATGGTGGTAGTGAGACTGTGATTACGGGCATGAATATATTCTTCGAAGATGATGATTTTTCCATTCAGTTAGCGAAGAAGAAATGATGGGTGGACCATCACATAGGAGGGAGCTTTCTCGGTACTTGGATACTGATTACTACTCAATCATCACATTCTGATACTAATAATCTTGATATATTATAGTGGTGGAAATCATATGAGTTCACCTTTCCCGTGCTATCTAGAATGGTACGGGATCTACTGACTCCTCCGGTGTTAAGCATGTCATCGAATTTTACTTTTTTTATTGTAGTGAACGTGATTTCAGATAGGAGATCGAGATTACGTTCAAATATTATTGAAGCCTTGGCCTATTTGAAGGATTAGGAAGATTCGAGGTTTAGCATTCATGATCATACTGAAGTTGGGACAGTGACTGCATCCGCATCCGCTGCGAAAATGAAGGAGTTGATTGTTGATGATGATGATCCATATGATAGTGATATTGATGTTACGGGTGATGATGCTCATGATATGCCAATTGACAATTGACGTGATTGTTGGTTTCTCCTGCTTGTTGTCAGACACCAGTTGCTAGTGTCACGCCAGGCCAGTACGCCACGTCACATTCAATTTGTCATTGCCACTTGATTTTGTTTTTTGATGCCTCGCTGTCACGTTGATTGTACTTTTGATTTATTCTTGATTTTTAATTTTTGATGCAAGTTGATGATTTTTGTGATTTATTATTGATTCTGCTTTTTGATTTCGATATTTTATTTTTTATTGATTGTATGTTTTTTTTACGTTATGTTGAAACTTGTATTTGCTTTGGTTCGGTATTTATTGGCAGATTGGTCATTTGGTTTGCTTTTGTTTTTTTGGCTTTGTAATTTTTTTAAACGAATTTTTTTATTTAATTTATTTTTTTGCTTAAAATTTTCATTTAAAAATTAAAATTCTATAATTTAATTCTAATAAATTATAATCTAGATATAGTTTAACTTATAAAAAAATTTTAAACTTTATAAATATTTTAAAGTTATACATTTTTAATAATTGTCAATTTACAAATTTAAATTTTAAACATTGTTATTTATTTATATTATATTTTTGATAAAAAAATTTAAACTTTATAATTTATTAAATTTTTAATAATTTTTATTTTGCAAAATTTAATATATTATACATTATTTATATATAATATAATATATATTTTATATAAAGTTTAATAGAAAACTTTAAAAATTTAAAAAAAAATTATTAAACCAGGCCCGTACGGGCCTAACCCGGCACAGCATGGCCCACCAGGCTGGTAGGCCGTGTCGGGCCTGGCTTTGATAAACTGTGCCTGGCCCGGCACGAAAGCACGGGCTTGCTCAAAAAAAATGGGCCGGCCGGCACGTCCCATTTGACACCGCTACCTGGATCTCCTGGCCCGTTTAACTCCTATATTCAAGCATGACTATACTAAGGAGAGAAGAGTAATGAATCCAATTATTATATTTAGATTTATACTTTTATTTGGCTTGTTAAAAAAATTGTTCTAATGAAAAATAACAATATTGACATTCATTAAAAGTATATTAAAATATTTATATTTTCTTTAGGTGTTAAGAGAAACCTAGGAAAGAACATCTTAAATTATATGTGTTATCTTGTCCTTTCTTGGAGAAAAATCGAGTACAAAATAAGTCTATTAAAAAATACTGGGATATAAGTTAAATAATTTTTTTTAGGGTGTAAGATATAAAAGGATATGTGCTAAGAAATAATATTAGACAATATCTGAATGATAAGATAAATTATGGTTAAAATTATATTTTTCAAAAATAATTAGAGTATTTTTTTCAAAGAAGAGTATTCGAATTATATTAATTATATATATTTTATTAAGTAATTTTATTCTGTTAGAATATGTCAACATAAGATATCTATTATATAATATAATGATTCATATAATATGTATTGAATTGATATGATATATATTCTAATGATTATCATTTTTTAATATTTTTATATTTTTATCTAATTAATTTTTTTTCATTTTATGACAAATTTATAATATAAAAAATATGTAATCTTTAATGAAAGTCTTATATTTATATATATTTTGAATAGTAATTAATAAATCTAAATAAATATTTAAATTTTACTTTATTTGTATCTTTACATAGTCTTCACACATATGAATGTATTAGATCAAATTGATTTCTACTTAAATTGGATTGACAATGACATGTTTGATAAGAAGTTTTGATAATCTTTCATAATTTACATTTTATTTTTTTTATCATTTAAACTAAATAAATATTTATTTAGATTTTATTTGTATCTACCTAAATAAATATTTTTTTTATCATTTAAACTAGAGGTGTCAAGTGCCATGACATTTTTTATTATTTATCATTTTTTATTATTTTTTTATCATTCTGTAAATCTTCGGCCCAATTAATTTTTTGGTTACGCAATTTTCTTAAAGTCACAATCATATTAGCTCATAATAATTTTTATGGTTGTGATATTAACTTCATGGCGTAGTAATCAAGTATCTTATTAGTGTTCAAATTCATGACAAATTTTTAATATCGTAACTTTTTTATTATAGAACCAATAAGTCCAAGGCAAAACTGCAGCATTATTCCTAGTACAATGTCTTCTAGCTACAAATAATTTTAGAGAGCATTATTCAAGCTATGATTATTTCTAGTATCACAATTTTTGCTTTGGAAAAATGATCAATACTATGGCTTATTTCAGGTTAAAGTGGCAAATTGCATATGTCACAATTATTCTTAGTATCATGGTTATTTGATACAAAAGAGAAAAGCAAAGAGAAAAAGGTGGCATATCATAGACGAGTAGCAAGGTGAAAAGGAAGCAGTCATGGTCCAATGCCGTCGAAATTCTACTAAGAGTCATAGTTCCCATGATAACTTTTATATCGGAAACAAGTAGAAGATGGATGGATTCAATGCTCTCCAAGAAAAGTTATATAGGAGAGCGAGACTTTACAGAGTATCATTGAAGCTTATTTTGTGATCACGGAGAAAATGTAAATGTGTTGGTTGTATGAAAATTCTACGGCAAGCTCAATGATCAGGAAGAAAAGTTATGCCACGTGAGTAGAATTTGATTACGTTTTGATATGAAGATTTTTAATGAGTTACTTGTATTGTTAGGAGCTAGAGATATCATAACCTTCAAATACCTAAAAATATAACCCTAATTTTAAAATAATTATAAATTTATTGATGGACAAAAAGAGCAAATAAAGAGTAATGTTGAAAAGTGTGTATGGATTTTTGATGTGGAAAATTCACAGAAGTGAATAAAGTTTAGTTGTATTTCATTTGCTAATTTTATTTTCGACACTCTATGTCTCGGCAGTCATATAAGATAGGACAATTTGATTTTATACCCTATTGATTTGATGTAAATTTGATATGAGAAAAATACTTGAGAATTTAATTCTCAATTTTCATCAAGAGAATGAATTTTCCGACCTAATAATTTATTCTTCCTTGATTATTTTATTATACCGAGCCGATAAAATTTTAATGGATTAAAAGATAGCTTGAAGGAGATAAAAATAAATAAGTTAATTTTCAAAAGGAAAAGAACCAACAAATTTTTGGGAAGAATGACCGTCCTTCATCGAAGTCGGCATAGAAGTTATGAAAAAAAGATATATAGGATGAGAAGAAGAAGAAGAAGAAGAAGAAGAAATTTACATTGAACATTCATGTATTGCACAAGGAGGTATATTGGATGCTATTTTTTATATTTTGAAAAATTTATAGTTGGATGCTGAAAAAAGGAGTAACGTCTGGAAAAAGTGATGCAATGTGAGAAGTGCATCTCCAAAAAAAGTGATATTATTTGTCATCATTCAAGAAAAATATAAAGATAATCTATAAATTTTTGGAAAAAAAGATAAATTGAGTAGAGACCAGGTTGATGGGTAGCAGTACTAAATTGTTTGAAAAACTTTATGAGGCTGTTATAACTGATTGGAAGAAAATGGTAAACTAAAAAAAAGTTATATTTTGCAATGAGATCTTTCAAAGGTGCAATGAGTTTTATTGAGAGAAGACAAGATGTATTGCGTGATATTTTACCAATAATTGTTTCAAAATATATTTTGGAGATCCTTTCAAATTTTATATTTTTGAAAGTAACTATGTAGTTTGTTTTCTAGAATTTTTGAATGTGCTTATTTGCTCTCAATAATTCTCAATGATATGATAAGTTGACATCTTTGGTCTTAAGTGCATATGTTATCTTTTTTTATTATGACTTGTTTTTTATTAAGTCTAACTGTAAGGGTGTAACCGAGCCGAGTCGAGCCGAGTATTAGGCAGGCTCGGCTCGGCTCGGTTTTAAAGGAGTGGGCTCGAGCTTGTTCACGAGCCTGTTTACGAGCTGACGAGCCGAGTTTGAGGGTGCTCGGGCTTGGCTCATTTAACTTACGAGTCTAGTTCACGAGCTTGTTCACAAGTCTGATTAACGAGCTTGCTCACAAGCATATTCACGAGCCTGTTCACGAGCCTATTTATGAGCTGACGAGCTAAGTTTAAGGGTACTTGGGTTCGGCTCGTTTAACTTACGAGCCTCAAAATGATATTCGGGAATTAAAGAATATATTCATCTAAAATAGCCAATATACAACTAAATTAAAAAGATAAGATAATAAAAGTTCAATTAACTTGATTACAGTTCAAGAGTTAAAATATTCATCATGTTCATTTCTAGAAAAAATTAAAAAGATAAGATAATAAAAGTTCAATTAACTTGATTGCAGTTCAAGAGTTAAAATATTCATCATGTTCATTTCTAGAAAAAATTTATTGTGCATCAAACCTTCTCCATATTCACGAGCCTATTCACAAGCTTGGTTCACGAGCTTGTTCACATGCTTGGTTAATGAGCTTGCTCACGAGTCTGTTTACGAGCTGACGAGCCGAGTTTGAGGGTGCTCGGGCTCAGCTCATTTAACTTATGAGCCTCAAAATGATGTTCGGGGTCGGCTCGTTTAACTTAATAAACGAGTTCGAGCGAGCTTCTAACGAGCCAAACGCTGAGCAGCTCGCGAGTAGCTCATCTCGGTTACAGCCCTAAGTCTAAAGACTATTTATCTAGATGTTGTATCTTAATTTATTTTCTTTCCTCTCTTATGTGAAACTTTACTTAAACTACTAGTTAATAGAGAGAGTTATCATTCGGTTATTTTTAAGCAAATTGATACTTTTATGATATGATTCCCATAAATTATTATATCAACTAATAAATTTATATCATATTGAATATGAAGAGTGAGGTTTCATAGATAGAGAGAACTTTTTAGTCCTAGATGATATAGTAATATATGAGTTTTTACTAAACTCTTATAAAGCTGATAATTAGGAAATGACTATCTAGGACTTAGAATTTATATTAAGAGATATATATAGCCTTCTTAGACTATAGATGAGCTTATATGGGAGTCATATGATCTCTCAATCAGCCCCTATGATCTTGACCTTTTAATCCCTCTTTGAAAGAGATAAATTATACTCAACACTTAATTTTATTGATTTTGTTGTATTTTTGTTTTATTTTTTTTTAATTCTTTCATTATTTCTCTTGTCATTCTTATGAGTCATTATTTCATTTTGGATTATATCAAATTATGATGAAAGATATACATGTCATTCACTCCATTGAAACTTGAAAATTAATATAATGAATAACTACTTGTCTGCCAAGCTAGCTCTCACATGAGTTGGCTTGTTTTGGCAGTTTATTCTCAAATGGCTAGCTCTATCATATTTCTAATATTCCACTTCCATCCTACTTGCAACTTTCCTTGCTCTTCTTGTCTTTAAGTTTTTAGATCTCTCATTTTCTTTTCAGTTTCTTCATCCATAGACAACATCTATTGACTATGAGATCGGTGATAATGGAAAGAAAATAAATCACATTCTGCCACGCATAATTGTTAAAGCTTATTGCTCATGAAGAGCTTATTGACCAGGGATTTGCTCTGATGGTGCATCTCTAGTTTTTTTTTTTATCAACTATTTTGTTATTCTTTTATCAAAAATATTCATTAAGATTTTATGTCAAGATTATTGTGAAGTATATTGCATCAGCTATTTTATCTCAGATATAGATTATGGTTTTTATTATTATGAGTTTTTAAATGTGTATATTTTGTTTGCATCCTCTTTTCTTAAAATAAAAAAGCAATAGCTTGGGTTATCAGATAAATTTTTGTTGGGTATTCTAGTATTTCGTGGTGTAATTATTTTATAGGGATAGTAAGTGTTATTGTTGATTTGATTTATTTTGATATGAAATTTTTTTTTAAGGATTTATTTGCTAATTATAAGTCTGAATGATTATTTGGTGATGTCCGTGCGTGCGTCATATTCTGTGGAGATTATTTCTTGATTTTCAATAATACCTGATCTTTATTTTTTTATCTCCAAGATTATCGGATTTTATTATTTGATATCATTATTCCGGAGAGGTCTTCCTCGAGTTAAATAGACTCACAAGAAATAGAGCAGATGTGTTGTGTTTGGCAACAAAGGATAATACTATACATTATAATTGATATTCATTGACTGTGCAAATTAAAATTGTTTTTTTATCTCTTTACTAGTAACTAACATAAAGATAGACAATACGACTTTATAATATACAAATAAATAGCTGCACCCAAAAAATAATTTTCAATATGATAGAAGTCTAATAGCCGAACAGGGATGATGGTTGGGGTGACGGCAGAAATTAGAAATAGTGGTGGGGGCGCCTCTGTTTGATAACTTGCTTTGATATATCGGATATCTTTTTTTTATTTTAATCTTTCTTTCCTTACCCAAGGTTGTCTTACAAGCAACAGCTTGTATGTCTATAATGTGTTGCTGTGAGAACATATATCGTGTCTCATATGGTGGTAACTTTGGCAAGGGTGAACTCTTGATTCAGCATTATATTGTAAGGATATTAGTGTGATTCCTACCCCTAGATGGTAGGTCAGGATAGTGTGAAGAAATCCTCAAAAAAAAAAAACTTAGAACATGTGGTGCTCGTGGTGATTATGTTATACAAATCCTCCAAAAAGAAGTAGGTCCTCCGGATATGCCAACTTTGCTTTTCAAGATGAATTTTTTTCTGCTGTCTGTTTGCTTGTGCCTTGTGGTGAGAAGACAATTATAATATTGTTCCAGATGCTTTTGGCAGGTATATTTTCAACTGGAGAATTTGAACCAAAGTGAACATCCTTATAAATCCGTTGCTGCCCTGAATTGTATAATACTGGGTTGTGCAAATACATGGGATCTGGACCGTACTTACCAGACTTTTGAAGCTGTTGGCTCCACTTTTGGTCTGAATCCTAATATTCACTCATACAATGCTCTTATGTATGCATTTGGGAAGCTCAAAAAGGTGTAGACATGTTTTCCCAAGTGGTTATTGCATATAGAATGAAAATATAGCATGCCTAATCTGTTTTTTTATGTTGAAGAAGAAAACTCATCTTTCTTTTTTTTCTTTTTAAATATTTCTTTTGTCAAGACATTAGAAGCTTCAAGGGTGTTCAATCACTTAGTGAGCTTGGGGATAAAACCAAATGCAATGTCATACTCATTGCTGGTTGATGCACATCTGGTAAACAGAGATGCAGGATCTGCTCTCACTTTGATTGACAGTATGGTAACCATTTTATTTTCTCTTCAACATTCTCCTTGTGTGTGTGTGTGTGTGTGTAACAGACTACACTGCACGAGAATGACATAGGTTACATAGGTGACTGCTTCTAATGTGTTACATAGGTGACTGCTGGATTTTCACCTTCAAAGGAAATGTTAAAGAAGGTCAGACGACGATGCATCCGAGAGATGGACTACGACTGTGATGACCGTGTTTCCTCCCTGGCTAGACAATTCAACATTCGAATGGGATCTGAGAATCGGAGGGACATTCTGTTCAATCTTCAATACAGTACTGATTACGTGTAAAGGGTAATTCCAAATAGAAGTTGTGAGAAATCTTTTTTTCTTTTTTTCATTACATCTTCAAAGCTGAATAGCTGCATGTGTGTGTGTGTGTGTGTTTATATTGATGTATATGTGAAAAATTTATATTTGATTTTGTTTGGCGTATTTTATGTAGATTCAATAATTGATTTTATTATCAGAGGATTTTGTGGTGCTGATGATTTGTAAGTTTCACTCTTTTTAGCAGGTTTGGCTCTGCTATAGCCGTGGGTGGTTCCAGGGGCAAGTTTCTTTCATTACATTTTGCAAACTTTTTGATTGTAAGTTGTACTGTCCATCCCCTGCAGTTTTGGCCTAGTGTGGTTCTTATTCGTAACCTTAGGGAATCGGCTTCCTTGCCTCAGTGTTGTTTTCTGTGGTGTATGTAAAAACTCTCAGCCTAGCATGTAAATTTTAGGTATGGAAATTTTGTAGATGATGCTGCAAAGCATTATTTCTGTTTTTTAATCTAGTTAATTTTTTTTTTCATAAATAATAAAAAAAGTTCATATGCTTCATTAAATTTGCTTTCAAGAAACAATCTTCTGCCATTCAAAAGAGTGCTATCCTAGTTGTAAAAATTTAATAATAGCCATCCTTATTAGTAAACTATGAGTATGAGCTAGTGAACTTGTCATTTTTGTCCAAGAGAAAAAATCTATTTTAAATTCATTTCCTAGTTGAAATACTAACTGTTACATTTGATTTATTTGTTTTACTCAAATTAGTTTCCTTTACTAGGGTATTGTGGGTGTTATATGTGTGTTCTTTGTGAAGTTATTCAGTTGAGTTGGTTTGTATTGAGTCAAATGGTAGTGTCTATATGGTTTGTTTACTCTTGGTGACATCAATGCACTATTGTTTAGCATCCCCTCTTGTTGAATGACAAAATCTTTTTGCCAGGACATCCCTAGTTCTATTCTATGTAGCCATGTTTTAATTTTCTCAGAGAGAGAAAACTATAACATTTTCTTCATTGGTGTTTGGACCAATGCATAATGCAAAAGCTGAAGCTATCTAAGAATAGTAATCACAGTTTCATTGGGGTATCATTGTTACTCTGATGGCTAGATACAAGCTCTATAAAAAAAAAGTTGACCTTAAACATTGTCTAAATTTTTATATTAAAATAAATTATGTGTTGAATGTTTTTTGCTTAGTTATCTTTTTAGATGATAATATTAGCGTATGTAAAAAGAAACAATAAATTAGAAATATATATTAAGCTATATGACCCCTGTATGTCAGTTTGTCCTCAAAGATTACTTTAATGATTACATGACTTGTAATCTACCCAAAAATAGTTTGCCCTTGAATGAAAATCAAACTAATGTGTAGAAATAGTTTGTAATCTTCACATTAGTATTATTCAATTTAGATTATTATAGTAATAGATAGATATGGTTATAATATAAAGATTATATTTTAACGCACCACAATAGATAAATTCTTTATCCAGAAAGATTATTATAGAATCATTGAATAAAAAAGAATATTCATCTTTGATCAAACTAAAAATAGAAATTAATTTTCTCCTGATTGAAGGGACATGAAATCAATCTCTCAAAATCAATAAAGTATTTCTCTCAAATTAAAGACAATAATTTTCTGCTACAATTATCAGCATTTTTGTAGTATTGTCCATGTGAAGGTCAATCTCGTTATTACTTAATTGTCTGATTTCATAGAACTACTTTAAAGCATTCTAAACATGATTAGTTGCTCTCGAATCTGCCCACCAGGTATTAGAGATATAACCATTAAATATATTTAAACTACTAGTAAATATGATTTATATTGATTATTCACCTTGTTAAGATAAACAACACACTGCTTCGTCCCATGTCCTGACTGCTTACAATGAAATAAATTATTATTTTGGTTTTTTCACTCACTTGTGACTTAGGAACTATATATAGAATATGAACATGTTTTTGAAGTTTCTTCCTTTTATTTCCTTTCAGTTTAAAATAAAATTTTTTCAATCACAAAGACAAGATGATTTCTAATAATACTCTCAGTCGATACTAATTCTTTAAATAATTATGTCATTATCCAATCAAATTTATTTATGTTATAGTTTAGGCCTAATTGCCTATAAAAATCTAGCATTGACTAGAGAATAATATCAATATGGAAATTCATATTAATTTCAGCTCCAAGGATATAAAGTTCATTCAGAAAATTAATCATCGTCAAAACTTAATCTTTCGCAGCATGGTTTCAACAACCATATTATTCATTAGATCCCTCATGGATTTTTGCATAGCTGAATAAGCTAGATTTGAAATTATTTATTTAAGATTAGATATTATATCATATGTAGTAACCATGGACTGATGTTAATGTTTGAGTATATTTAACATTGAGACTAAAATATAGCACATTGACATCTCATCAGCTTTTATCTATTTATCTTAAGAATTGGTTTCCTTGTGGATGCCCCTTCATGAGGTATATATATGAAAAAAATATGAGTACTAACTTATAGTCCTCATTAGTTAGAATAACATTGAGATTTTTTTTTCAATCTATATTCTTGGTCCTATCAAGTTTGTTTTCTTTAAGAATAGCATTGAATAAGTTGAAAATCATTTTTATTCCTTTAAAACCTAAAAAAATGTAATGAGCCCATTAGCTTTGAATTCAACTTCGAGCATCAGTCCCTCTACTAATTCTCGAGTGAATTCATCATTAGTCTGATACGTGGTGAACAATATGCCTCGCTGGGAGATGTATAATATTCATCATTTGTTCAGATATAATGATTTTTATTAATCTTGTTATTCTTGCAATAGACCATACTAAATAAGATTAAACAAATAACTTTACTTTGATCCTATAAATAATAGAAGTTACTCAAATAGAGAGGATGTTATTATTTCAACTAAGTGTACACCATCACATAATTCCAAACTGAGTTTTCTTAATTGAATTTGTTAGATAAAGAAGTAATTCATTTTATTATTTTAACAATCCATAGAATTATCTCATGGTAGTTTGTGCTAAGTAGAACTATAAGTCAATTTGTCCGATAAAAGAAAGGTATTGCTAATTGACACTAATTACTTATAAACCTATGATGGAGACTATGGAATTCATAATTGATTAACGCCCTCACTCACTTAGATATTTTTTAAGATTGTGGGTTTTTTTTTTGCTTTACTTATTCTTTCTTTCTAATAGTTGTTTTAAAATAGGAATTTCAATTTATTTTTTATTATTTACATAGTGGTTTGTTTTATGTACGAGCACTATGTGAAATACTTTATATTTACACATAACTATCATACAAGTTACCACACACATTGATCAACCATATCTCTACATACCACTACACATTGCATCAATTCTAAACACAAAATCACTCCTATTACATGTATACATTTCATATTCATGTGATGACTATGCCATTACATATATGCATCCCATAATAATGTGATCACTATGTCATTACATAATTCTTAGGTTCAATAGCCTAGCTTTTTAGGTTTTAAGATTTATTATTTAAGGTTTTCTTTAAATGAAGTCTTTGCCCTGGGGATTTTCTTTTCTTCCCCGGAGTTAGAACATCGAGTTTAAATAAACAACTTAGAAAAAAAAGGAAAAACAAAACAAATGAAAAAAAAAATATTTCTACAAGGATCTTCACCAGGTCGAGAATCACCGTGATCCTGTAATTGCTCTCGTGTTGATACCCCTAGTGCTTTATGCGACATAAATCATATTATCCGATCAGTGTTATACCAGATCGGTGAAGACCATCGTATTGTCGGGTACACTGAGGAAGCTTCGACATAACATAATCATTTATTATATCTTTGGTATCGTCAATATCATCACGTATTTAGTCTATTCGAGGTAGGAAGAGAGAGAGTGGGAGTTGATCATCGAGGTAGTGCTCGGGATGGTGGGTCAGGTCATAGTCTAGACAGTAAGAGTGGTCTTGGTACACTTGAGTTGATTATGTCTATTTCTTACTCCTCACCCGAAATATTTATACCCTCACACACCTGCACATCACCTTCCATACCCACTCACATTGACACATCACCTTCCCTACCCCCACATTGACATAATTCATCTGAAAGTGCTTGTTCCTTATGATTATCCAAGAAATTCCAAGACACAATTCCTACCAAAAGTCAGGTGTGTGTTAAATTTATTTTTTTCAAGTCTTTTAAATAAATATGATTATCTATTTTTTATTGTGCATGGTGTTTTGTGAGTTTTGATTGAAACAGAAATGATGGTATAAATTTTGTTGCACTAAAAAAGGCTGAAGACACCTACCACTCTTTTTTAGGACCTAGGAGAAGATTGTCATTTCTGCATCGTAGATATAATTTGAAGTTTAGTAAGCTTATGTATTTTTTGGATGATTAGAACTTAGGGTGGGAATGTTAGCTTGAGATGTGGTTTTAATTTATTTTATAATTTTTTCAGTTGGACACAACAGAATCTAGGTATCCTGTAATTTAATTTTTTGGACTTGAGATATGAATGATTAGAACACAGATGGATATTTTTATATATTATGCAAATATATTATTTTTTGCAGCTGCAGGGTCTGGTGGAGAGGAGGCTACTGGTAGATAAATGGCAAAAGAAAATCGGGGGTTAGGTGAAAATGGAGAAGAAAAAAATGGGACACCTGCAACTTTGTTTTTGGGACCTGGGAGAAGATTAACATTTCTGCATCGTAGATATGATTTGAAGTTTAGCAAACTTATGTATTTGTTGGATGATTAGAACTCGGGGTGTGTGTATTACCTTTAGATGTTTTAATTTATTTTGTAATTTTTTCCGTTGGATATTATAGAATCTGTCATGTAATTTAATTATTTGCATTTGAGATGTGGATGCTTAGAATAATAAGGAAGATATATATATATTATGGAAATGCTAAATTTTTTGCAGCAGCAAGGTCTGGTGGAGAGGATGTTCTGGTGGAACAAATTACTAAAGAAACATGGGGGTTGGGGGTGGAGAACAGGAAAACTGGGGAACAGATCATTCAATAGTTAGTGTTGAGGATGACCATTGGTTTAATTATATAGCTGTTGTTCCCAATGCTGGCATTTGAAAAATGTTTAAATTTAATAGCCGGCGTTGTGAACGATGATCATTGGGTTTGTTGGGTGGCCGTCGTCAGAATGCTGGCAATTGAAAATTTTTAAAATTCAATAATCGATGTTGAGAATGGTCATTGGTTAGATTAAATAACTGTCATTCTCAATGCTGGTATTTAAAATTTTTTAAAATTTAATAGCCGGCGTTGTGAATGTCGGACTTTGATTTTTGAAGTTGGGCAGCATGGCAATAGCCGCCATTCACAACGATGGCAATTGTCAAGCTATTTCCATACGTACTAGTTTGGGCATATTTTTGAAATCGGTTTTATTTTATGGATTTTTTATTTTAGATATATTATTTGCGTACAAAACTCATTTTTAGATTGATACATAAATTTTTTTAATTTATTTTTTGATCCAATTTTCTTAAATCTCTTTATAATTGGCATCTTTTTAAATAGTTTAGCTTTGTTGACTAAACAAAAGCATAATTATATATATATATATATATATATATTTGGGGGAATTGTGTTTTGGCGTACTCACCAAAAAATATGTAAAAAAATTTAACCCAAGTATTTTTAATTATACAAAAATTGCACCAAACACTTAACAAATTTAGAGTTGGTGCACTCAATTTCATTCATCCTATTTTACTCTTAATCAAGACTCGCCCTTCAATCACCCCTCGCCCCTAACCTGATGCTAGAGGAGTAGAGGTGTCAATCGGGTCGGGCCGGCCCAGACCGGCACGAGGCACGACACGAGGGACGGCACGATTCAGTCATGCTTGGGCCGGGCCGGCATGGAAATTTGCTGTGCTCGGGCCCGTGCCGTGCCTGACCCGACACGGTTCAGTGGCCTATGGCACGCCCTACCGGCACGAGACATGTCCCGCACTCCACCCCATAACCAGTGCCATGCCATACGGATCAGAAAAACGTGTGGACACGAGTTAATTTCCCACTCCGACATGACCCGAGGTCCTACCCAACCCGAATCCCCCCCTCCCACATCTCTATAAATTTTATGTTTTTTATAAATATTTAGTCACACTCTCTCGAAATTCTCTCAGAACTCTTGCTCTTATCTCTATCATGATTTGTGAGTTCATCATTCAGCTCGGCTTTTCGGGACTCACAACTCGGGTTTGAAAGTTTGAACTAGACTGTGATGTACCGTGTATGTGATCTACCTCACTGCTTTACGGGTATTTTAATTTTTGTTTAGTATTGAACTATAACTTTTTACAAAAAAAATATTATTTAAAAAAATTAAGGTTTTTTGTTTACTCTCTCTCTATGTTCTCTCTCTCTCTCTCTCTCTCTCTCTCTTTCTAATCTTAATATCTAAAATCTATCATCTATGCTCTACCTCTTGTTTAACAAAAATCCAAAAAAAATGACTAATACTAATGAAATATATTTAAATTTAGAAAATAAAAATTTTACACAGAAGTCTGAGGCTGCTAAAACTTTGGTATCTCCAATCGTCTTATCCCAAATATTTAAAAAACAAAAAATTAGTACTTTTATAGTTTAGACTCATTTTAATATAATAAAACAAAAAAATGTTAGGGATGAGGAAAAAGAAATGGCACAGTGCAAATATTGTATGAGAAATTTAATTATAAGAGTTCTTTTTAGGACTGGGCACCTTAAGAGGCATGCCGAATTATGCACCAAAAAATATAGTGCATTTGATCCTAGGCAAACCCAACTCAGTATTGTATTTTTTGAGACTAGATTAAGTTCAAAAACAAAGTTTACTCCCTTCATATACATCAGTGAGTTGGGTAGGGAATATATGGCCAAACTTATCACATTGATCGGTCTTCTGATCAAATTTTCGGAAGATCCAAGGGTAGTGCACATCATACAGACATATTTTCAGTCTGCTTATCGTATAATTCTTAGGTTCACATCTAGGAATGACATACTAAAATTTTATAAGTTTAAAAAATAAAAAATAATTAATGAATTTATGGCATGTAGTGGAGTGGTATTCGTGATGTCGGATATCTAGACAAGTCACGATGAATCATCTTATGCATGTCTCACCGGCCATTATATAGATTTTAACTGGACAATGAATAAAAAAATTTTAGGATTCTCTGAGATTCTCCATCCTCATGATGGCTCGGCCATTTTTGAGTGTATGATAAAAATCTTTAGAAAATATAAAATTCAAAATAAAATTTTTAGTATCACATTCGATAACGCATCTAATAATGGAATAGCGATTGACATATTTGTTAGGAATATTAGAGACGTACCATTAGGAGAGATTTTTCATGTCAGATACATGTCAAGTGATTAACTTGATTGTTCAAGCGAGTATGAAGGTGTGTTCCCCCGCATTAGATAATATACGTAATACACTATAATCTATTCGCACTCCTCACAGATAATAGAAGTTTGGTAGTCTATGTTTGTCATTGAATCTTAAGAAGAAAATATTTCAATCGGATGTGAGACACCGTTGGAATTACACATACCTGATGTTGGAGTCATGTGTTGAATACAAACACGTGATATCGGATTACGTCAATAGTAAGAGTGACGAACTTATTAATGATGACACTGACATGGCTTCGGGAATTTTATATATGAAATTCTTGAAGATTTTTTATGACAGAACGAACATGTGTTCGTCGATTTATACTCTCACGACTTGCATTGTACTCACGTGCATATGCAACATTTGTAGCATGTTTCGCAAGTATCGAGCTGACCCAACACTTAGCCATATAGTTGTAGAGATGGAAACCAAGTACTTAAAGTACTGGTCAACCGTCTCATTTCTTTATTGTCTTACTGTGTGCATGGACCCTAGGGTTAAGGTGGATGGGGTAGATAACACCCTGACTTATATTTCCTCGTGCATGAACCTGGAAGACCCACCTATAGGGTTCATTCACGAGAAGTTGATTAACATATTCACATATTACGATACTAGGTGTGGTGGTAGTAGTAGTGAGATTGTGATTACGGACATTGATACCTTCTTCAGAGATGATTTTTCCATTCAGTTAGCGAGGGGAAAATAACGGGGTGGACAGTCACATATGAGCGAGCTTTCTTGGTACTTAGATACCGATTACTATTTAATCCTATCACATTCTGATATTAAGAATCTTGATATATTATAGTGGTGGAAATCATATGAGTCCACCTTTCCTATGCTATCTATGATGTCACGGAATCTACTGACTCCTCTGGTGTCGAGCGTAGCATCGGAGTTTACTTTTCTATTGCAATGAACGTGATTTCGGATAGGAGATCGAAATTATGTCCAAATATTGTTGAAGAATTGGCATATTTGAAGGATTGAGAGGATTCGAGGTTTATCATCCAGGATCATGCTGTAGCTGGGACATTGACTACATCTGCCGCGAAAGCAGATGAGTTGATTGTTGATAATGATGATCCATATAATAGTGATTTTGATGTTGCGGTTAATGATTATTTTGATATGTCGATTGATGTTTGACGTGGTTGCCAGTTGCCAGTTGCCAGTTGCCAGTTGCCCCCGCCCATTGCCAGATGCCATTTGCCAATGTCATGTCACATGTCATTTGTCATTGTCACTTGATTTTGATTTTTGATGTCTCACGGTCACGGTCACAGTTAATGATTTGTGTTATTATTGATTCTGATTTTTAATTTTGATGTTTTGTTTTGTATTGATTGTATGCTTTTTATTTATGTTACGTTGTATTTGCTTTGGTTTTATATCTATTGACCAATTGGACATTTGGTTTGCTTTTATTTTTGTGACTTTGTAATTTTTTTAACGAAATTTTTTATTTAATTTATTTTTGTGTCTAAATTTTTCATTTATAACTCTATAATTTAATTTTAATAAATTATAATCTAAATTTATTAAAAATTAATAAAAAAAATTAAACTTTATTGATATTGTATATTCAACAATTTTCAAGTTATAAATTTAAAATTTTTAAAAATTATTTATATATAATATAATATATATTTTATATATAGTTTAATACAAAAATTTAATTTTTTAAAAATAAAAAAAAAATATTTTTTTAATCAGGCCCGTACGGGCCTAACCCAGCACAGTACATATATCGCCGGGCTGGCGGGCCTTGCCGTGCCTGGCTTGAATAAACCCGTCGGGCCGGGCACAAAAGCACAGTAGTGCTCACAAAAAATAGGCCGGGCTGGCCTAGATTGAAAGCATGGTCGTGCTCACAAAAAACAGACTAGGCCAGCTCGGCATCTCTCATTTGACACATCTACCCAACGCCCCTCACTTGATGCCTCTCACCCTCTCTCCTCACCCCTACTCTCTCTCCTTGCCCTCTCCCCTAGCCTTTTCTATCTAGCTCCAAAAGCTTGTCGTCGAACTCTAGGAGTTCATGGTGCTAGACAACAAGATTGATGAGCTCATGGTGCTCGACAAGGAGCACCAGCTGCTCCTGGAGCTCTTGGTGCTCAACGATAAGCTCTACTCTAGGAACTCTAGAAGCTTGTGGAGCTTGTTGTCGAGCACCACGATCTCCTGGAGCTCATCGTCGAGCTATTGGAGCACATTGTCGAGTTTTTGGAGCATATTGTCTAGTTCTTGAGCACATCGTAAAGCTCTTGGAGTTAGATGGAGAGAGTGAGGGGCGAGGGGGGAGGGGCGAGTTTGAATTGTTAAGGGTAAATTATGATTTTTTTTATTTTTATTTTACTTTTTTTATTATTATTTTACTTTTTTTATTTTTTTAATTTTTTAATTAGGATTAATATAATTGAGTATAGAAATTTTAATTTTTTAATAATTTGATGTAACTTTTTATAAATAAATTTGGGTTCCCTTATTTCAAATAATTTTTGGTTAGTGTACAAAACACAATTACCTCTGTAATTTTTTACTTTTGTTCGGAACGTTTTTTTTTTCATGGGCGGTTTAATTTTATTTCTTGGCGCTTGCAGTTATCTTAACGAAATTTGATCAAGGAACTTCTCCAAAAAATTTAAAATTCCCCGCCATTTCTCCCTGCAAATACTATTTTTTTACAACCCTCGATACGCATGGTAACCCCCTCCCCCCTCGATCTCTCACAATTAGTGTCATCGACAATGGGGAAACAAGCCAGATCGAAGAAAACTGAATCGCTGGGAAAAGGCAAGGTGACTCCTATCCAAATTGCTTTCGTCGTTGATCGTTATCTTCACGACAATAGCTTTTTAAAAACTCGTGAAATATTCAGAGCAGAAGCTTCATCATTGATTTCCAAATCTTCTGCTCAAAAGGTGCACCAGTTGATTCACATTTCACGTATTAGAAAATTTCAATCTCTGCTTCATATTTATCGAATGAGATCGAGCAATTTTCCTTTTGTGTCTGGTTATTAGGTACCTCAGAATTTGCTGAGCTTAGGGGCCATGCTAAATCAATATGTCTGCCTGAAGGAGCAAAAGGTTACGTTGAATCAGGAGGCCGTTCGTTTGGAGCAGCAAAAATCAAGAGTACAGACCCTGCTAAAGATGACGCAGGATGCAGTCAATGTCTACAATGCCTCTGCTAGTATGCCTGAATTAATGAATTCTCAATCTGGTCCATTTGTAGCCTCTCCCACTGCAGGTCAAAATCATCTAATCTTGGCTTTGATGCCCCATTCCATGTTTCTGACTTGTGCTTATTTTTAACTTTTGCTTTGTTTGCTGAAGTCTCCCTCGCCAACATAAATTGTGGCAATCAGTCTTTAGAAACTACAAATCCCCCATGGACAAGAAAAAGAAATGGCACCAATGCTACCGCAAATAAAGACACGCTCCCTGAATGGAAGAGGCCTTGTTTCACGTTTTCTAGTAATGCAATGCTAAATAAAGGTGATGTTTTTTTGTCTTCGCGATGTTTGGAAACTGCAGCGATTCAATTTATTTCTCATTATTTTCTTCCGAAGTAATTATTGATTTATTTCTCTTCAGGCGCAAACCCCTCTGCAATTGGATCACTAATTCATGCCCAGAACCCAAACTTGACAGTTGCTCCAGGATTTGGTGTGGCTCGCAGTTTGTTTGGACAAAAACAGCAATCCTCTTCAGCAGGTTCACCTTGCTCAAGCACACCGCCACAAGAATGCGCCCGATACGAGAAATCCTCTGCTCCACCCGTTGATTCTTCCAATGCTTATTGCAGCCGTGTAAATTCTTCGGCTCAAAGAATTTCCCAAGTTCCTGCCACAAACAGCTCCAAAATCTCTTCTGAGAGAATTTCAGCCGGTCTGTGCAAAGAAACGCCGCATAACAACATTGAAATGAACAATCGTGTTTTTTCTACTTCTCCTTTGAAATCAACTATGATAAAGTTAAGCAACAGAGATTGCGTCAAGGAAAAGGTACAATTCGATAAATCTGATGCAACAAAGAGCATGGATAAGCCAACTGTTGGGGTATTAGATGGGATTTCACAATTGGAGCCTGATCAAGGAGGCCTCTTTGACATTGAATTTCCCGATCTAGATTCATTTGGACCCGATTTCTTTTCTAACTTTTTAGGTGATCTAGATCTTGGACTTGGAAATGATTTGCAGTATCTACCAGCATCAGGCACTACATCAGACACGCCTGGGTATTTTTTTTAGTTTGCCCTCTTCGACATCCTTCCTAATTCATCTCCTTTTCCCTATCTTAAAATTCTCTGCCAAATATATTTTATGCAGTTCATCTCCTGAACTTAGTTAAGGCAATCTTCCACAATCATAAAAATGACGACAAAAACGCATGCATCAGGTGATGTTTAAATAACTGTTATAATATGAAAACGATTCACTTTCTACTCCTTATTGATTGTCTTGCTTGTCTAGGCACCAAGACTATTGTCCCAGAAGTCTAACCTTGGTGTGCGGAATAGTTTAATCTCTAAGTATGCCTTTTTTTTTTCATGTTACAATACTTTCTTTTGCCCCTGTCAACCAGTATACGTATCCTTTTGTATTTGCCTTTCCTTAAAAATCAAGCATATTTATAATTTTATCATTGACAAATATTCTTTATTTGAACGATACAGGGAAAAATCATACATGGTCCTATGATTCACGAGACTTGATTGGCAAGTGTATCTGAAAGAGGAAAGTTGCTGATGAAGATACGAGAAGGATTTTACAGGAAGTTCTCATGTTAATCTTCTATAACTGTGTATATACATTAACAAGAATTTCCTTCCACTGGCAAGTGTATCTGAATGATGTATTTTTCCTTTGTAATAACATAGTCTGATCATATTCTTATATTGCATGAGCAAAATGTACGTATTTCTGTTACGAATTAACTTAGTTGTTATCCCAACCCTGTCTACCCTTACTATTAGTGATTTTTTATAAAAAATATTGCTTTGATGAGCAATATATTACATATGAGCGATATTTTGTAGCACTTGTTTAAATACAACATAAACTTGTAGAATACAGCTCTATAAATCTTTAATTGTTTAGTATTTTCAACTCTGGGTATTTTGAATTTAATTTTAATTATTTAGTATAACAAGTCTTTAATTTCTCTCTAACTTTTCAAATTTACTTTGAAATATACGTATAGTAATTATTAGGAGACATACTCATGGCCATTCTTGTAATTTGATTCCTGATGAACTTGTTAAATTGTTGTTCCCTTGTCTCAGATATTGCTTCAATTTGGATGGTTTTTTTTTCATTTTGCATGTTTTTTTTTTACTGCAACCTCAAATATTTAGATATGTTGTTTTTATATCAAATGGAAGTAGTTAAGAATCTAATGGTGCCCTCAATGTATCAAAAAAATCTAATGGAGCAGTTAGGTACCATCCTTGTCCAGAATTTATTTATTTTTCTATCATTTTTTGATTTTAAGGATTGCATATCTTTATCATGGAATTAAATTCAGCAGTTTTTTTTTTCATTTTGTCAACAATACAATTATTTCTTGTGAATATTTTTTTGGTTGAAATTGCTTCTTTTTTTTGGCTCCTTTGTTACAATTTTAGAACACTTATAGTGCTTTCAAGTGCTACTCATTAAGGAACACTAATTACAATAACATTTATGTAAAGGAAGATGATTTTAAAATATTCAAGAATTTTTTATTTGGTTAAAGCTTTTTAAAAAAAGGTATCAAAGTAAAATTTTTGTTGTGAAATTGTTATAAAATATAAAATTAAAATAAATATATTTCTTAGTATGTGAAATGAAAATAATTAAAAAGAAGGATAAAAAGTAAGAGATAAGAGAGAGAGAGAAGAGAACTTTGTATTCCATTATTAACATTAGAGAGTATAAGTGTATTTTATAAAGTATAAGTTATGGAAGATTTTATGAATTTAAATGTTGTCATTCATTATTTGCATAAATGTTTTATCCCATACATTATGGGATAAAACTCAATGAAGAAAAAATAATATAATATTTATATAATGTTGATTATTTTTAGTATATTATTATCGCCTCATTTAAACCTTGTTAATAAAATTTAATGTGATACAACTTCTCCTTTAAGTTGATGTATTTCAATCTTATGTATTAATTTTTTGAATATTGTTGTTGATAATAATTTTATGAATAAGTTTGCTAAATTATTACTTACCATTTTTGTTAAATATTAATTTCATTACTTTTTTGGAGTTGATGTATGTAAAACAACAACATAGAAATATTCTTAATTTAATTTATTTTAATAAAACCTTGTTTGTTATTTTCAAAGCATGTATTATTATCTTTAAATAATATTCTTGAACTGTCTTTTATAGAATTAATATAATTTGAATTAATTTAAACCTACATAATGTCACAAATCACTAAAATATATTAGAATGTTTGATAGTTTAAATATCGAACAAACGTATACACTAAATTGATTGCTTATTCTTGAGTATAAGCATCCTCTTCTGTAACAAAAAAAATAATATTCCAAAAAAAATATTTTTCTCTGCTAGGTTTGAGTATTATGTGGTCTCAAAATAGTAAAGCAACTTTAAGTGGTCATATTGATAGTCTTGGTAGGGTTTGAGTTCTAGGATTATACTCAGCGGTCTTTGAACGCATATAATCATTTATGTAATTGATATAGGTATTTATTATATCGTATATGGAAAAAAAAAAATCCTATGTTGTTTCTCAAGTATTGTTATGTTGAATAGTTGAACATATGTAATTAAACAATCAAAACCTTTTTTTTTTCTCTATTATATATCTTTATTTTCTATGTTAGTATTTTCGTAAAATATCTTACCTCATTGTCTCTTTATTTACTCATGCTATAACTGTATTTGTTTCTTACTATTTCCTTTGTTGAATGTCATGACTTTAAGTGAATAGCATGACTTTTTTTTATATGCTATCTTGTATGTTTTATTCATGAATGCCTAAATTTGCAACATTGAATATAGCCACAACATTGTATTTTAGCTTTTCTTTTCCTTTTTCATTGTGTAATTCCTAAGGTATAGTGCTCTACACATTCATGCCTTTATTTTTAAGTTTTTCTTTACCATTTTTATTTTGTAATACTAAAGTTGCAGCATTATGCATAGCTGCATCTTTGTCTTTAAGTTTTTTTTTTTTGGTTATTTTCATGATGTAACACCAAAGTCATGATATTTTGAAAAAGCATAGCTTTGTCTTTAAGTTTTTATTATTATTATTTTTGATTATTTTCATTAGTATCCCCAAAGTTATGGTATTGTGCATAATCATAAATTTGTCTTTAATTGAATTCTCTATAATTTATATCTTAACATTGTCTTTCTATATTATTCCTTTTATTTCTTTGAAGTTGTCAGCATCAGCATAAGATTTCTATGAGGTCAAAGTTTCAAATAATATCATGTTCTTATAGCAATCATTTTTTTTCCTCATTTTTATAATTCTAAAATAGTTCTTTATTGTATTTCTGATTTCTCATCTTCATAACTTTCATACCTTCAATATTATTTTTTTTGCTTTATGTTTTTCATCTTCATATGACTAGTAATCTTCAACAATATTCTTTCTTCAGAAATCTACTTTTTGTTACATTATGATATAGATAAGATTTCTATTCTCTAATGCTTCATTTCATCATCATCTAGACCTCACAAGTTATTATCATGATTAAACTTTACTTGTTCTTTGTTAGCACGTAGAGTGAACTCATATTTTTTGTTATCGATAAGGGTTTGTCTCATGACCAAAAATGGTCATTCTAATATTAATGGTACATAATTTTTATGAAGTAAAAAATTAGGATCCTTCGATGCCCTTTCACTATACTAATACTATTGAACCATATCTATAAGTCATTCCTTTAATTCAAAGTAGTTTTCTTTTATTGGTTCCAATTGAATATCTGAATTATTATTCATCATCACGTACCTCCAATAGTCTTTCAAAGTGTGGTGGTGGATAGACTATTGGATATCTTGCCTATTATTACTTTTTGGCTCTCTATAATTATAATTCTATCTATAGGCTCTTTATCAACTTTTTGTTTAGCAATTTCTCTTCTATTTCTTTTGATTGTTGTATCCAAAGATATTAGCTCATTTCTAAATCTTTAGCTCATAAAAGGTTACTTAAATAAGGAACAAGAAAAAGAATATAAACAAAACACTAAAATATAACTATCCACTTTCTAAACAAGTTAACAAAACTTGTATTTAGATTTTGAAAGATTTATGAAACTCAATACTATATAAACTACTAAAAAAGAATTATCTTTTGTAAAAGATAATTATGTCAATTCATGTTGACTAGCCAAATTAAATAATACTTAAGAGTGATGCAAAAATTTATTGCGATATTATTATGTTGCCTAATTTTGTTGTCCCAAAAGCTTAATGATAAGAGTATTTCATCAATAGAGATCAATAAGTAAATAGGTCTTATAAGTAGTGAAGATGATTCAGGATATCATTTCCACATGAATTGTATTAGTAGTTTAGTTATTCAATAGTAAGATAACTCAATTCTAGTAAAATAGATATTTTAGATTATGAAATTAATCTTAGATCTATAGGGTAGCTCAATTAATTCATATGATGTATATTCAAATTAGTTTGATTTATATTATATTTGGATACATATTAAATGTTGAGTTGTTGAGTAATGGCTCTTTGTCCTACCAACATACAAGATTATCACTATTAAGCTCATTTCAATGATGATCATGTTGTAGTTATCTTTTCAATATGTCTCCACAAAGACAAAAAATTATTTATACTCAAGTATCATTCACAATCTTATACCTTTTAGATAACTAGTTAATTTTTCTTGATAATTACTTTATCTGTATATTCTTATTCTTTGGTCTTATGTATCATAAAGACTAAGAATTGATATGATTTATTAGTATTTATATTTTCAATTTTGTATACTCATACTCCCATTATTAACATACAATTTTCTTAAGTTTTACTAGTAGAATCTTACGAGTAAAAGTAACTTACATTGACTATTATTATCTTATGAGTCACAACATACTTGTGTATGAACTATTTATCACCATCATTTTTAGCAATGATGCGACTCACATTCTAAATGTATAATTTTTGGGAGAATATTTTATAGAATATTCAACCCAATCAAGAACCAATTCTTCTAAGATATGTATAATGTATTGATATATAAAAATATTTGTATTTTTAACTGTATAAGTGTTATACTCAATGATTAAAATATCAAAAAGTTGGGTTCTAATGATTGTGCCAGTGATGATTATCATCTCATAGCTATCTCCTCAATGTGTCACCACTAAGACAAAATTATTTTTGCTCAAGTATTATTCACAATCTCATACATTTTAGATAACTAGTTAACTTTATTTGATAGTTACTTTATATGCATCCTTTTATTCGTTGGTCTTAGGTATCATAAAGAATAAGATTTGATATGATTTATAAGCATTTATATTTTCAATTTCATATGCTCATACTACCATAATTAACATTCAATTTTTTCAAGTTTCACTAGTGAAACCATATGAGTGAGTAACTTAAAAGGACTATCACTATTTTATGAGTCACACCATACTCGTGTATGTTATGAGAACCATCTATCATCATTCTTCTCAGTGATGATGTAACTCACATACCAAATTGAAATCTTTAGAAGAATATTCTATATGACATCCAACCCAATCAAAAACTAATTTTTCTAAGATATGTGTAATGTATTGACATAAGAAAATATTTATACTTTTAGTTTTGTAACTCTCATACTCATAATGATTAACATATCAAAAATTTGGATTCTAATTTATAAATATATCTAACACATTATAGTCAGAAGGATAGTCACTCCCTTCCTATCATATATATGAGTAAATCTTATAATTTACTCATCTTTGTTCATCACAACAATCTCGAACAAGCCTACGGGGCATTGAAACCATAGTTCAAGTTTTATGTAATTACTCATCCATCAATATCCATAATGTAATATAAATCATAACACATCCATACATATAAAATTATTATCATATCATATAAACCAAATTACATAATTTATATACTACGTGTTATTTTGATAGAAATTTATGAATCTACCATAGAGAGGGTGATTTGAGAGTTACATCATCAACAATAGGGATTAGTATTAATCCTACATCATTTACTTGCTTGTGGAGCCCTTAGTGAGTGTGAAATTCACCCATAGGATTTGAAAGCTACAATGTGACATTTGCTTATTTCGTGGAGGACAAAGAGTTGAGGGATCTTTAGGAATTTCTCTTTCTTTTACTTTTATACATGTGTAATTTTGTATTATTTTAAATAGGAAGTTATAGCTTTCAATAGAAAGTCATGACTTTGGTTTTCATCTTTTAAGCTCAATATTACAACTCTAGAAGGTGATCATAACTTAAGAGTATATCATAATATTTCTGTAACATAATATCATGGTACTAGGTAATGATCATGATTCGAGTCTAGTGTGTATGTTACATAAATTTCTGGTGTTGGGAAATGATGTGACTTGTGCCACCACCATATCACGAAATGAAGGTCACGCACAATATTGTGGTCATTCCTAATGTAACGGCTCTATAATTTTTCATACAGAGTCGTGACATTGGGAATGAACACAATATTATGAGTGACATTCATTTCATAATATGGGTGTAACACTAAGAAATGACTATGATATGAATACTTGTCTTTCTTGATCATCATATAACTACTATACTAGCAAATAGCCATGTCACTAATAATATTTTTCGTACGTATCATATGACCATGATGTTGGGAATTGACCATGATGATTAATTGGACTTTCATGTGTCTCAAATATTTAAGGTACTGTGAATGGCCACTACACTGACTTTCACTTCTCTCGTTTATTGTATTGTCACACTGCTATAAAGATATCATGACACTGACAAATATTCTTAACAAAAAAGTTATTACTTTATCTTTTCTTAAAGATAAGAGTCATGACCTTTGAGAACAACCATACTCGAGTAATACCATTCATAACATTTCGCATCCTAAAAATTATGATGCTAAATAATTCTTACAATTTTAGTCTTAATATTTCTTGCTCTATAACTTTATATAGCTCAAAAGTTACCGTATTATAAAAGGCAAACCTTAAAACTACCAAATTATATTAAAGATAAAATTATTGTATTAGGACATGACAACAACTTTTAGCATTAGTGGGGTACTTAGTTGTTACTGCATAAAATTAATATTATAATCATTTAAATGTTATAAGATAAGTATAACTATGACTCCATGATAATATTCCAGCCATAAAGAATATATTACATACTAGAAGGATTGTACTAATTAGTTTGTAGGGTTTTGTCATACAAAGATTACATAACCAATTAGGTAGAGTTTTAACTAAGAATAAATATCGAAGCTATGCAAGATTCCATACACTACCCCTCATCCAAATATCTCTATAATCTATTGATTTTATGACAATTTATCAAGATCCTCCAAAATTCTAAAGTCGTGAAATTAATTTATAATTATCTCATTTCTATGCTTGTACATCATCACAAATTATTAAAATACATAAGAATATTTAATAGTTTAAATATCAAATAGTCATTGCCTTGGAAATTACCTTCAACGTCGACATCAATATATGTCATCATCATTATCGAAAAACACTTTTTATTAACATTTTAAAAAACATGATTTTTTGAAATTATATTAATTTCAATCATTTTCTGTTGGGTTTCTGCCCACAACAAAAATTTAAAATGAATCCTTTAATTTTTAAAAATTACTTTAAATTAGTAGTTAATATTTATATTTTTTCATTCCTAAATTATCATTATTCTCTCTTTAATTCTCTCAGAATCTTAGAATTACAATATTGTACATTTCTTTTATTTTTATTTGAATATTATAAATCATGTAAATTATTATTGGTGAGCTATATTTTTTATGTCCATGACCAATGAAAAATAAGTTGTAATTGTAGATTTACTATTGGTTAGCATTGAATTAGGGTCTGAATTTTAATAAGGTTCATAATTTTTTTTTTCATAGATATTTTTTTTACTAGATAATTTTAGAAGTAAATAAATCTATCTCATACTCAAAACTCTAAAAATTTAATAATATAAAATAATAACTATTATGAAAATGAATTAAATATTAATTTAGATAATTTCTTTAGTATGAATTTATTTTAAGATTAATAAAAATAAAAATTCTAGATATAATAATAATTTTAAAATGCAGTGAAGTCGTTGAATTTATATTTATTACAATATTAGTGATGCTCTTTATTTATCATCATGAGTTTGTAAGGAAAATCATAATCAAGTTAATTGTTAACATGTCTCCCGCTTAAATATTTCTAACCTATTTATAGTATTCCTAAGTCAAGTTATAGGAATGACATAATAAATAATTATAAAATAAAAAAATAATAATTAGTAATTAACAAATTTAGATAACAAAGTAGATTTTTCTTGGTGGTGTCTGATATTTAGACTAGTCATGATGATAATGCATTCACATGGGTAACTATCCACTTTATTGATTTTAACTAGAATCTAAAAAAAAAAAACTAGGATGTCATGATATTCATCATCTTCATTATAACTCTATCATATATAAGTATCTTTTAATTATTTTTAGGGAATACAAGATACAACATAAAATATATAGTATAATATTTCATAATATTTTGAATACTAGTGTCATGATAAGTATATTTGAAAGAACAATTAGAGACTTCTCAATAGTTGAGTCTTTTCATATTATGTATACATGTCACATAGTAAACCCAATTAACTTAAAAATAGTTTTTCCCTCATTAGAATAAATATGAAATATATTAAAATATATTAGAATATCTAAAAAACTACAAAACTAGCAAGTAGGCTAAAAAAAATAAAAAATTATACTTCAATATCATATATCATTGGAATTCTACATATTTAATGTGAGATTCATGTGTTAACTATCAATATGTGATATCTGATTATATAAATAGTAGAATTAGTAAAATAATAATTAAATAAATCTGATTGAAATATGATTTTTTTTTTTTGAAATTCATACAAATCTTTTATAATACAACAAAATATTTGATTGTCTGCATACACACTCATACTATATATTACTTACTATTAGGTACATAAACAACATAAGTAGTATTTTTGACTAATATAAAGAACATCTAATTTTTGGATACATAATCCATATCAAATCAGATATGACACAACTCAGCACGACCCACTATACCCCTAGGGTAGTGGGACATGCTAGGTTATCCTTCTTTACTAGCTAGGTCGGTATGACATGACTAGTGCTAAAAATCATGTCGAGTAGGGCATGACAATATGGCTCAACTCAGCCTCAAAAAAATAAGTCATGACAACCTATCGCATCCTATTTTCCACCTTTAAGTGCTCAAATTCACTCACTGAAATATGTGGAAGACCATCAAATAAACTTGTCAGTTCTAAAAAGACGTTTTCCAAGTTATTTATAAATTTCATGTATTACTAATGCGTGGTTGTAAATAAACATTTTATTTGCTAATAATTTTGATTGTAAATTTTATGGTTAAGTATTTTTTTTAAGAATTGATAATATATTTTCAAACAAAACATATTTTACTATGTTAAAAAATTGAATTTAACTCAAAAGTGAATCATTAATTATTGGCTAAATTGGTGATCACGTTTTTTGATAGTTGAAATTTTAATATGGTAAAATACAAAAAATTAATTTTACTAAATTGAAACTTTTTTTGTCATAGAATTTAAAATTACATTTGGTAAACAAAAATTCAGTCTTAAAGAAATAGAAAAAATATATTTTGGAAATAGATAATATATTATGTGAATTTCATTATATTTGGTAATGATTTAAAATGGATAAATAAAAAAGATGTAAAATCATATGAAAAATTATTAAACTAATTTTTGGGTATGAGGAATGTTTCGAAATTGGGTTTTGGTGTTGAGGCTTCATTTTACCTCCCAATAGATTCATGTTTGGCTAGTGTTTTGTTTTTGCTTGGGCCAGGACTAGTGACTAGCCTTGACATGGGTCTGGTTAGCTTTTGCCTCCAGCAAGTGCATGGCTAAATCCACTAATTTTGAAAATTTAAAAATTAAAAATTAAATAACTAAAAAATAAAATACATTTATTTTTAAAGTCACCCCTACAAAAATATTTAATTAATAAAATTAATTCAAGCCTATAGTCATGTTCATGATCACGATTTGTCTACTCATGATCATTTAATTTTTCAGAATTTTCTCATATTTAATTTGCTTAAGCTTGAATAGTTATATGTTCATCTATTCAGTCTTTTAAATATATCAATACTTTTAGTATACCAAACAATAAATTTATCCACTTGTCTATAATTATGTTCATAATCATAGAAAAAAAATAGACCCTAATAATATAATAGACATTGAATAAGTAAGTAGATTATATGTCATTCAAGGTATGATAGGATTGATTAATTTATAAGATATTCACTGACTTAATATGTCAACAAATTTAATATCATCCGAGGATAATTTAGAATAATAATTAGTATCTAAATATTTTAAAAGCTCACATCTATTAGATAAATTGCTTCGGTCATAATACTGAGAGGTACACTATTATATTAATTTTTATTATATTTTTTTATTATATATATTTCTTCAAAATATTTTCCCCTCTCATATCCATACTGGCTATAAATCTTTCTTAAATATTATAAGATAGAGTGTATGCAATAAATATTTATTTGTCATATCATAACAAATATTTGATAATTTTAAAAATAAAAATCTTAGCTCCAAATCACATTCATTTATTTAGACATCAACAATTTTATAATTCTTGAAATTAGATAGAATTTGTTGGTAGTCAAAACAAGAGTCTATTATTATTTATGTTGAATTTTAATGATATTGGATATAAAGTTGAATTTTTTACTAGGGTTACTCACAAACATGGACTATGAAATTAATATAGTTTGTTAAATGTGTTAATAAATTTTATAGAACCCTAAATAACTTCTAAGTTATTACGAGCAAAAAAGTAGTTTTATTTCACTTGTACTATTATGCTTATAATATGATATATACATCTAACATAATAATATTGCAACTAGGAAACCTTCTCTAATATTGTTTTAAATTAGATATTTGATAATATTATTATTTGTAATATTATCAAATATGTTAATATTAGGGAACCTTCTCTAATATTTAAATTTCATGTTCTCTAAACATAGTGATCATACACTTATATTTGGCAAAGTCTACATGATTAAATATTTGATGAATCCTTATAATTAATATTTTAGTGTCTCATCTAAATAAACATAATGGAATGTGATATATAAAAAAGATATATTATTTTGAATAGTCTATATATCTGATATCACTAATACCACACCATTATGATATTTATGATCATGAATTATTAATTATTCATTAAATTTAAATTTATTTATTGTAATATTTTGACAAGTTAATTTAAAAATCCCACAATATGTGGATGAATCATTTTTTTTTTCATTTAAATGAACTAACATAGGATCTTTTATAAATTTAAGTGGAAAATTCATAATAACAATAATGTCTTTTATTCTCTTACAAACACATTTGTACATCAAAGGGAACTTGAACTTGATCTAATTTTAATAATGCTAAAATGAGTTTATCTCATATCGAACATAATATGTTTTTTGGTATATTATTTATCATGTCTTATATGATATTTATTTTTAGTACTAGTTTTGCAATAATATATATTTTTTATAGTTTCAACATGGGGAAAAAAATTTTTCAACTCTTATATATATATATATATATATATATATATATATATATTAAACTAGGTAATATTAGGCTAATTATTTCATACAATAGAAAATTGCTTATTAAGCTAGGTATTTTGGTTGCATGGGAAGACATATGAGGCAAACCAAATGTTGTTTGGTTCTCAAAATCTAAATCTTAAAAAATATTAATGTATATCTGTAATTTCATTATGATTTATGTTTAATGTTAAAAAAATACCACTAATAGTTACTAGTTTGAATGTTTTATTTTATAAGGAATAGTAGAGTATGAGGAAATTTTCCTAATCAAACAACTACAAAAAATACCATGAACTTGGTAAATAATGTAGTCTACAGTCCACTTAAATTTAATTCTTCTGCAACATAACACTTTCATTGAGCGTCCAACACTAATTATTTGATATCAAATATGAAATTATTATGCAAATTAATTATTTACATCAATTAAAGTAAATAATGTAAATTATTTACATTGTATTATGAACAATATTATGGATGTCCATAAAAAAACAAAAAAAATAAAAAAATAAAAAAATAAAAAAAAAATATTATGGATGTCCATAAACTTTTCATTAATCTCATGACTATTGATATTCTTGTGACTTTTATTATTCATAGATTAATATATATTAATTGGCATGGATTAATATGTATTCATTGGTACATTTATTTGTGTATTTATGTATATATTCATTGGCGTATTTATATACACATAATGTATTCATGTATTAAACCTTATAAACAGGAAGCCTTTGTATGAGTTAGTATATATTTGAAGGAATAAGAAATATCTCCCCTATTTCTCCTATATCTTTCGCTCTCTTGTCCTTCTATTTCATTTTACATTATCATCATGAAGCTTTGTTTGATTTTCAAGAGATATATTGAAGAAAATGGAAACTCATCTAGTGTGATCCTCAATTGGTGACAATGATATGTCTCTCACATATAATACATTAACACATACTATACTTAAGGATATAAAATTATTTTTCTTTTAAATAATGCAAGGATCAGATGTGAATACAATATCAGATAATGCAAAATTGATTACCCGGAGGAACAAAAATTCATATTGATGATGCATTATATTCTACAAAGTCTCAAAGAAATTTATTGAGTTTTAAAGATATTCGACGAAATAGATATCATATAGAGACTATGAATGAAGACAACACTAAGTATTTATATATTACCAACGTTGTCTCGGATAAGAAAAATATATTAGAAAAAATACTCACTTTTTCCTTTATTTTGTACCACACAAACATAAGCACAATTGAGACACATGTTATAGTAAACTAAAAGTTTACTGATGAAAATAATTTTATTGTTTGACATGATCGATGGAGAATCATTAAAAATTCAAGAATGCATTCACTGAAAATCAAAAGATTTTTTTGTCCAATGAATTTTTATGTACTGCTTATTCTAAAGGGAAGTTAATTATAAGGCCATCACCAAAAAAAATAAGGACAGAACCCCTTGTATTTTTGCAACGTGAATAAAGTGATATATGTAGGCCTATTCATCCACTATGTGGACCATTTTGATATTTTATGATTCTGATTGATGTATCAATGAATTGGTCACATGTCTGTTTGTTATCAACATGTAACCAAGCATTTGCTAGATTGCTTGCTCAAATAATTTAGTTACGGGCTCATTTTCTAGATTATCTGATTAAGTCAATTCATCTTGATAATACTGGAAAATTTTCTTCCCAAGCTTTTAATGATTATTGTATATTTATTGGAATAACTGTTGAATATCTATAACATATGTTCATACACAAAATAGTCTTATAGAATTATTTATTAAATATCTTCAATTGATTGCAAGACCATTGCTAATGAGGACGAAGCTCCCAACTTCTACTTAGGGCAACACTATTTTGCATGCAGCAGCATTGATTCATATTAGACCAACAAATTATCATGAGTTCTCTTTTTTACAATTAGTTTTTGGTCGAAAATCAAATATTTTTCATCTAAGAATTTTTGGGTGTGTGGTATATGTTCTGATTACTCTACCACAACGGACTAAGATGGATGCTCAAAGAAGATTGGGAATACATGTTGGATATGAATATCCATTAATAATTAAATATTTAGAGCCATCAACTAGAGATTTATTATTGGAACATTTTGCTGATTATCATTTTGATGAATCATATTTTCTAACTTTAAAGAAAGAAAATAAATAGTTGGAAAAAGGTATTATTTGGAATTAATTATCATTGTCTCATCTTGACCCTCGCACAAAGAAATGTGAACTGGAAGTTCAAAAGATTATTCATTTGTAAAATTTAGCAAATCAATTGCTAGATGCATTTACTAATTCGAAGAGAGTAACTAGATCTTACATACCGGCTACTAATACTCCAGTTAGAATTGATATCCATGCAGGACAATATGTTGCTAATGAACCTAAAGCATCAGTGAAACATGGTCGATCAGTTAGTTCCAAAAAAAATCCTCAAAAAAAGAAAAAGAATCAAATGATCAAGTTGAGGAATTGACAGCACTAGAAGAGTTCCTAGGTGTAAATCCAAAAGAAATTTAGGTACCTAAAACTTGTGACAATCAAGTGATTTTGATACACTATGTCACAACTAGTCAAAGGTAGAATCAGAATAAAATTGACGTCGATGAAATATTTGTCTATAATATGGTACTCAACATTGTTAATGACAATAAAGATATTAAGCCATAGTATGTCAAGGAATATAGACAGAGAGATGATTGGCCAAAATAGAAAGATGCAATTGAAGCAAAATTGAATTCAATTTCAAAACATGAAGTTTTTGGTCCTATTGTATGTACACCTGATGATGTCAAAAATATAGGATACAAATAGTTATTTGTATGAAAATGAGATGCGACAAATACAGTTGTCAAATATAAGGCGTTATTAGTTACACAAAGATTCTCTTAAAGGCCTGACATTGATTATGAAGAGATGTATTCCTCTATAGACTGTAGTGGATGCAACTACTTTACGATATTTAATTAGCTTGATAATACATAAAAACATGTTATGTGTTTAATGGATGTATTTATGGTTTATTTATATGGACCACTTGATATTGATATTTATATGAAAATCATACAAGGAATAAAATTACCTGCAACACATAATTTAGGTCCTCGAGAACTTTACTCGATAAAATTATGCAGATCTCTATATGAGTTGAAACAATCTGGACACGTGGTATAATCATCTTAGTGATTTATTGTGAAAAGGGTATAAGAATGATCCCCTTTGCCCATGTGTAATTATTAATAGATCTAGATTTGAGTTCGTTATAATTATAGTTTATGTTGATGCCTTGAATATTATTGGAACTACAAATAAGCTTCTAGAAGTAGTAGGAAACTTAAAGAAAAAATTTGGGATAAAAAATCTCGGAAAAATAAAACTTTACCTTGGTTTGCAGATTGAACAATTAAAGAATGAAATTTATATTCATCAATTAGCTTATATATCAAAGGTGTTGAAATAATTCTATATGGATGATGTCCATCCATTGAGCACTCTAATGGTTGTAAAGTCATTAGATATGAATAAAGATTTTTTCCAACCTTGAATGGATGATGAAGAGCTTCTTGATTCTGAAGTATCATATCTTAGTGCTATTGGAGCACTAATATATATTTCAAGTCATACACGACCTGATATATTATTTTCTGTCAATTCGTTAGTAAGATATAATTATTGTCTAACAAAAAAATATTGGAATGGAGTTAAATATATAGTGAGGTATCTTCGAGGTATGTTGGATATGGGCTTATATTTTCTCAATGTATCCAAATCAGAATTAATTGGTTATGTAAATGCGGGATATATATTTGACCCTTATAATGCTCGATCACAAATGAGCTATTTGTTCACATGATTCAAGAATATCATGATAAAATGTTCAATTATTAATATTTTTAAAATATATTAGTTTATATATAAATATTATTTTTCTCATATTGTTATAATTATTTTTTCCTTACAATTAATGGAACTTTAATAAAATGAATTTAAAAATAATTTATATTAAATAAATCATTTAAAATTTGGTTGCTCTGTTTTTGTTACAACGGAAGCAAATTTATGCTAACTTTTGTGTAATGTATTATAACAATTAGTAGTTATTTTTAATTATGAAACAATTATATATAAAATAATAATTATATCATATAATAAATATGAAACTAATAACAATAAAACATATATAAATTAAATAGAAAAGGGAGGGAGAGAGGGGAGAGAGAAATAGAAAGGGAGGGAGAGAGGGGAGAGAGAAATAGAAAGGGAGGGAGAGACAAAGAGAAGGATAGAGAAAGAAAGAGATGGGGCGAGGGAGGTACAGAGAGAGGGGGAGGGACCGAGAGATAGAGGGAGACAGAGGGGGAGAGAAGGGGAGGGACAGAGAGAGAGGGAAATAGAGGGGGGGGGGGGAGAGGGAGACGAATAGAGCATGAGAGATATTGGGAGATAAAGATGAAGAGAGCAAGGGAGGGATAGAGAGATATGGGGGAGAGATAAAAGAAGGTGGAGTGAGAAGAGGGGGAGAGAAAGAGGGGGGCAGGAGATTAGGAGAGAGAGGGAGGAGAGGATGG
>JAREIK010000969.1:446620-450202 GCA_029783825.1 Sapria himalayana | reverse complement strand
AGAGGGAGAGTGGGGGTGAGAGGGGGAGAGAGTGAGAGGGAGTGGTGGGGGAAGAGAGAGGGAGAGAGTGAGAGGTGGGGAGAGGGAAGGAGGGATATAGAGGGAAATAGAGAGGGAGGGAGGCAATAAGAAAGAGAGGGGGGGCAAGAAGTAAGAGAGGAGGGAGGAAGAGAGAGGGAGGGAGGGAAGGAGAGAGATAGAGAGAGGGAAGGAGCGAACAAGAGAGAGGGAGCAAGTGAGCGAGAGAGGTAGGGAGAGATAGAGGGAGGCAGAGAGAGGGGAGACATAAAGGAGAAATTTGAGAGAGAGATAGAGAGGGAGGGAGAAAGAGAAAGGGAGGGTGGGAAGCAAAGAGGGAGAGGGAGAGAGCGAGATGGCAGTGGAGATATAGAGGGGGGGGGGATGTGGGAGGGTGGGAGGGAAGAGAGTGGGAAAGAGGGAGAGAGAGAGAGATGGGAGTGGAGATATAGAGGGGGTTGATGTGGGAGGGTGGGAGGGAAGAGAGCGGGAAAGAGGGAGAGAAAGTGAGAGAGAGAGAGGGGGAAGGGGGATATAGGGGGGAGATTGGGGAGAGAATGAGAGAGAGGGAGCGTGAGAGAGAGGGAGGGAGGGTGAGAGAGGGAGGGAGGGTGAGAGAGAGAGGGAGGTTGAGAGAGGGAGAGTGAGAGGGAGGGAGGGAGAGGAAGAGAGGGAGAAAGATAGAGGGGGAGAGGCAGAGACAATTTGAGAGGGAGGGAGGGAAAAAGAGAGCGTGTGACAGAGGGAGGGAGAGGAAGAGGGAGAAAGGGATAGCGGGAGAGAGCGACAAAGGAAGAGAGAGAGAGGGGGGGGAAAGCGAGGGAGAGGGAGAAAGGGGGAGATAGAAAAGGGGAGGGGTAGAAGGGGGAGAGGAAGGCAGAGAGAGGGAGAGAGGGGAGAGAAATAGAGAGACAAAGGGGAAGAAAGAGAGGAAGAAAGAAAACAGAAGAGGGAGGGAGTGATGGAGGGAGAGATAGAGAGAGAGAAAAACAAGGAATGAGAGGGGAGGATGAGAGGGAGAGAGATGGGGGAGACAAAAATAGAGGAAGAGAGAGATAGAGAGAGATGGAGAGAGAGAGAGAGAAGGTGAGAGAGAGAGAGAGAGGGAGGGAGGAAGAGGGAGAGAAAGAGGGGTAGAGGGATAGAGGGAGAGATAGGAGGGAGAGAGAGGGAGAGAGTGAGAGAGAAATGGGAGGGGGGAGATTGAGGGATGGAGAGAGGAAAAACAAATAGAGAGAAATATAGTGAAAGAGGGGGGGGGGAGAGAGGAAGACAGAGAGGGAGAGAGATGGGGGAGAGGAAGAGAGCTAAAGAAATGTAGAGAGTGAGAGAGAGGGAGAGAGGGGGGAGAGAGAGGGAGAGAGAAAGTGAGTGATAAAGTGAGAGATATATATAGATGGTGTGAGGGAAAGATATACAGTGTGGGGGGGGGAGATATACATAGAGGGAGGGAGAGAGATATATCAATAGAGAGGGGGGGAGAGAAAGCTATCTATTGAGGGAGGGACTGATATCTATAGGGAAGGGAGGGAGATATAAAGAGAGGGGGAAAGAGAAATATATAATGAGAGATGGAAAGAGAGAGAAACATAGATAGGTGGGATAGATAGATAGATAGATATGTGTGTGTGTGTGTGTAAAGAGAGGAAGATATATATATATATAGAGCAATAGCGAGAGAGATGGATATATAAAGAGATCGGGAGATAGAGTGAGATATAGATCTAGAGGGAGATATAAAGAGAGAGAGTGAGTGAGGCATAAAAAGATATAGAAAAAGATATATATAAAAAGAAAGAGATAAGAGAGAGAGAGAGAATATATATATATATATAAAGAGATAAATTAAAGGTTTAAAAACCTAAATATTTTATAAATTGTACATAAGTATATTTGTACATATCTACTATAATAAATGTGCATAAACACACACACAGACATATATTATTGTGTGTATGTATATATCCACATACAAAAAGAAGTATAAAGCTATGTAAATAAATGCACACAAACATGCACAAATAACTATGATTGCCACACACACATATTATTGTATATATAGACACATTTAAGAATAAGTGAGTGTATATATACATATAAAATAATATATATATATATATATATAAACACTTACATATATGTATTGATATATATATATATATACACACTAAGATGTGTATGTGCATAGTATATAATATCCAAAAAGAAAAAAAAGTAGTTTATAAAAACCTAAATATTTTATAAAGGTGGGGGGGAGGGGGAGAGAGGGGAGAGGGAGGAAAGAGAGGGAGGGAGAGTGAGAGGACAAAGAGGGAGAGTGAGAGGACAAAGAGGGAGGAATAGAGGGAGAGGGGGAGAGGGGGGAGGGGGAATTTGGTAGAGGGGGGGGGAGAGAGGAAGAGAGATGGATATAGAGAAAGAGGGTGATTGAGGGGTAGAGAGAGAGAGAGAGAGGGAGAAAGAGAGGGAGTGGGGAGGGATGGATAGAGGAAGAGAGGAAGAGAGAGAGAGAGAGAGAGGAGGGAGGGTGAATATAAAGAGATGGGGTGACAGATTGAGGGGGGGAGACATGGAGAGAAGGATAGAGGAAGAGGGAGATGAGAGATTGAGGGGGGAGATAAAGGGAGAGGGAGAGAGAAGGGGTAGTGAGGGAAGTAGAGAGAGAAATATAGAGAGAGGGAGAGGGAGAGAGGGGGGGTTGTGAGGGAAGCAGAGAGAGAAAGATAGAGAAAGAGGGAGAGGGAGAGAGAGGGTAGTGAAGGAAGCAGAGAGAGAAAAATAGGGAGAGGGAGAGGAAGAGAGGGGGGAGAGGAGGAGAGGGGGGAGAGGAAGAGAGAGGGGGAGAGCAATGGGAGAGTGGGGGAAGAGAGGAAGAAAGAGGGGGGTAAATAGAGGGGGCGGAGAGAGAGAGAGAGAGAGAGGGAAGAAGAATGAGAGGGAGAGAGGGAGAGAGAGAGAGCGGGAAAGAGAGACATAGAGGGGGGGAGCGATGGAGGGAGAGAGAGGGAGAGAAGGGGGTGGAGAGAGGGAAATAGAGAGTGGGGGGAGAGGGGGACATATAGAGTGAAGGAGGGAGAGAAAATCATATAGGGAGAGATAGAGAGAAAGAGGGTAGGAGGGAGAGAGTGAGGAAGAGAGGGAGAGGAAGAGAGAGAGAGAGAGAGAGAGAGATAGAGAGGGGGAAAGAGAGCGAGAGCGAGTGAGGAAGTGGGGACATAGAGGGAGATAGGGTGTGAGATAAAGGTAGGGAGAGAGGGACATAGAGGGAGAGATGGAAAGAGAGAGGGAGCAAGAGGGTGGGGGGAGAAAGATGGGGGGAGAAAGAGAGGGAGTGAGAAGGGGGTAGATATGGAGAGGGAGAGAGACAGAGAGAAAGAGAGCAGTAGAAAGATTGAGAGAGGGAGAGATAGAGAGAGAAAGAGGGCAAGAGAGAAATATAGGGCTAGAAAGGGCGGGAAAAAAATATAGGGCGAGAGAGAGAGGGTGAGAGAGAGATAGACTGAGAGCAAGAAAGTGAGATATATGTAGTGGGAGGGAGAGATAAACAGAGAGAGGAAGAGAAAC
>JAREIK010000969.1:401620-444120 GCA_029783825.1 Sapria himalayana | reverse complement strand
AATATGCCAAAATGATTTTTTTTGTCATTGATAGGAAGATAGGATCAGATATCTAGAATGTTTTCATTCGAGAATGGACCTTTTCATATTCCTGTCATTGCACAGCCAGAAGTTTTTGTTGCGCTCCTATCCGATCTGCTTGCAACACTAAAATTCTTGCTCACTCCCTTCTTTCCTGTTTTTCATCGGATGAATTTAGAATTCCTGCTCACTCCTTTCTTTCCTGTTTTTCATCGGATGAATTTAGAATTTCTGCTCATTCCCTTCTTTCCTGTCTTTCATCGGATGAATTTTGATTTCCTGCTCACTCCCTTCTTTCCTGTTTTTCATCGGATGAATTTTGATTTCCTGCTCACTTTGTTATCCTTTTGATGCCCACTCGTTTGTGTTTTTCTTCAATATCAAAGACTTAGAGATTCAATTTTTAGTTAACCGATTTTAAGTTGTCTGAGAAGTGTAAATATGGACATGTTTAGCAGTCCTGTTGCTTCCGTGATGGGTGATCCTGAGCGATGCGGTCCTGGTTCTAAAGGTATCTTCTGTAAAGTAGCTATGTAATTGTTTTTGTTTTGTTCTAGTGCGATGTTGTTTTTTGTGGGAGAACAGTGCCGTCTCGAATCCAATTTGATTCGTTTTCTGAGTAAATTTAGTATCGTATGCAAGTTTTTCTTTTTTTTTTATCTCACAGAATTATGTTACTAGGAAAAAACTGATTAGTAAATTTGTCTTCCACTTTGATGGACATGGCTGAGGTTGGCCTACGATAATTGAATGCTTTCTATTTTCGTTTTGGATTAGATTTACGAATTCTAAGTACTAAAGTATTGTTTATGAAATTCTTAGAAATATTGATGTTGCAGTGTCACTGTAATTTTTGTTTGTTTGATGCTGCAGAAGATGCTCTATTTGATGCATCACAATATGCTTTCTTTGGTAATGATCTAGTGGAGGAGGTTGAACTGGGTGGTTTGGAAGATGTTGAAGGGGATTTGCCTGCCCTTGATTTTGAAGAAGAGGAGTTCCTATTTGGCAGAGAAAATGTTAGATTTTTTCTTCCTATTTTTTTTCTTTTGAGATTGAATGGTTGATTTGAATGGGAATATTGTTTTTCAGTTTTCTCAATAAGATTTTTATTTTTATATTAATAAAAATAAAAAATTAGTGTGTAATTAAACAAATACTAATGTATTATATCTATAGGTGTCATATGGGCCAGGCTGGCCCTGCTCGGACCGAAGTCCGGCACGGCATGCTATAGTGATGTGTCCGGGCTCATGCTGGTGCACCCTTGGCACAAGTCTTGCAATGCCGGGCCAAAGGTTTTCGGCTTGCATGCCGTGCTTTGCACGGCATGCCGGCCCACGCACCGAGCTAAGCCCGATGGTAGGACGTGTTGATGTCCAACGTGCGAGGCTCGACATGCCTGATGGGCGATGGAGGTGTGGCAGCGTTTTTTGATGAAACACTAATTTTTTTAAAAATTCAATTGACCCGACTTGAACCATTACCCAACTAGCCTGAATCGGGTGGATTTCGGGCTGCAGGCTTGTGTTGGGCCTTCCCTCCAAAATAGTATGCTGTGCTAGGCATGACACGCTAACCTGGGTGGGCCTGAAAAAACTAGGCCGGGTTAGCCATGCCTGGTCTGTTTGACACATCTAATTATATCTCATAAAAATTTTAGATATAATTGTATTTGGTGATAATAATATCATAATGATTGATTATCTTGAAAGCCTTTGTATTGTATGTGTTGTAGGTTATGTATTGGAGTGATGATAAGTGTATTCGTCTAAGGGTGGTAGATTTCAAGTTTAAGATTCATAAGATATAATAATTTTTATTTTCGAGAGCAAGTCTGTAAAAATATTAGTTTTTAGGCTTTGTGCTAAAGTAGAAGTCGTGTGTTGGGTATTATCTTCATACTATCTCTGATGGAGAAAACTATCATTCATCAATGTTTTTAGCTTGGAAATATATTTTATCAAATTATAGTTTTTATCATTCATACTATGGGAACTTTTTTTTTCTCTAATGACAATAAAAATGCCTTAGTTATTATGGATCTTGTAAATTGATTTATCTTTTTAAAAGATAGTATATAAACTTAAGAAATACATAAAAGTTTGAAGTTCAATAATTTTGTTTGAGAATATCCATAATTATTGGGAATAAACCATAGTTTACATATTTGAAAGTTGGAATTATAAAAAAATTCATGTTTTATTGAAAATTTACTCTGATATACATATAATATTTATATATACATATATAAGTAATTATCATGCTTATTTTTTAGCATGTTCTTTGTATTATTTTATTTCTTAATAATGTTGAATTATGAATAATATTGGATCACCTGTATTAATGTCCATCATATGAGTTTGGTTGTCTAAACAATACAATATTTTACTATTTCACATATAAATTAGACTCATATATATGTAAATATATATATATATATATCCTTTTGAATTATATATAATTTTTGGATGAGTGTTGCAATAAATTATTTTATATACTAATATTTAATGTGTATTGTGAATAAAAATTTGTTATTCCAATATTTTTTTTGTTATTTTAAAATAATATTATTTTTATGATGAACGCACATATATTAGAATGTTGAATTGTGATTAATGTTCTTGAAAATTTTGGATTTGTTTAGGCATGAAAAATTATGTTATGTACTTTTTATATTCATTATTTTATTTTATTTTATTTCGTTAAACATGATGAAATGCAGATTAATATTTCATGATATATATTAAGTGGATTATTTGAATTTTGTCTTTTAAATAGCATACGTTTTCATGATTTTTAATATAATATTAACTCATACATTTTTATTTATAATAATTTTAATTAAGTTTGTAATAATTGTAATTATAATTTTTTATGAGTCATGTAGTCTCCACACATATCAAAATAATTTAATATATATATTTTTTATTTGTATTCTATGTTCTTTATGATCAATAATTAATTAGTAAATTTGATGATACTATTTGAAAATGCATATGAAAAATGGGATATTATTCTTTTTACTAGTTATATACCTCGTTTCATATTGCTCATTTTTTAAGAGGGTTCTGTGCTATGTCATGCCTTGATGTTTTTAAAATTATGTCATTATCAATAATCTTAATTTAATAATAGGGAATATTTTAAAAATGACTCACTACAATTTATTTTGGTTACTAATCTAATTAGAGTTGACTTCATTATGTACGGACAAAATAGATTTGATTAAAAACATCATAAAGTGGGAAGTCTACAAAGTGATAAAAAAATATTATTTCATAATTATAAAAAAATCATTAACAACCTTTGTACTATAATGGAATAAAAAATTTATAAATAGAAAGGGAATAATCTTGAGACAACTTATATCTCATATAATTTTATTTCATCAAAAGATATAAGAAATAAGTAAAGCTTAAGTAAGAAACCATTACATTCTTTGTTAATATATTACGTAGATATATAGTATTCTGAGCTTGGAGGAAAAAAAGTGGTGAGATATCTCTTCAAGATTTTGATCAATATATTTGTTGCATGGTATGCAATAAAAAAATAGGTTGTAACAATTGTCCTATTTTTGGTAGGGGAAATTATTAAAAATGATGAATTGGGATATATAATTACTTGAAATGATTAGAATAAAAAATAATTCTTCTAAAGAATAAGTAAAATTGATGAAACAAGTTTACTCTTTAAATTTATTTTTAAAATATAAATTATTAAAAAAAAATACAATGATAGTGATTCTCAAAATTTTGTAAAAATAAAACGCAGATAAACACTTGAGAGTTTGTAGCTTATTTCTTGATGGATTGTTTCAGTTGAACTTTTATTCTCTATGTAGAACAAATAGAGGAGATGCATGTGAGATACAATAAAAAAAAAGCATAAATTTGAGTTTTCATCAAAGTTTGCAGACTTTATAATCAGATAGCAAGAGAAGTAAAAATGAGATGTTCTATATTGATACTAGAAGATGAAGATGCAATTTAATTGTGTAAGGACATAAAATGATTTATTAATTATATGATATAGGAAAGAACAAAATTTACTTTCATTCATTAGACTTGCATTCAATCCTTGAAAAGTGTTCGTTGTGCTTCATGATTATGTAGAAGCATATGAACCTCGAAATTTCTTTTCAGATTCATAAACAATTCATGTGTCTAGCTGTAAAAGAAACTCAAGTTTCATTTCAATTTCACCAAAATCCATCACACTCCTAAACTTGATCATTGTTTGGTCAAAAACTCTATATAGATAGAGATGTCCAGTTGGTCATATTAGGTTGGTATGATTTATTTTTTAGGCTTTGTTAGGTCATAATGTCTTGTCGGGCACGACATAATTTTTAACATGAGCCATCTCTTGCCAGCTCGCCAACATATGCTAATATGGTTTGACATGACTTGTTGGCTTATGGCCAAGATGGTGTGTTGGGTTGAGTTTGACCTGGGTTGGGACTCAAGATGACATTGCTGAGAATGCGACTAACCTATGCTAACATGGGTTTCCCTTGGCTCGCAGATGCTGGTTGTTGCTAGTTTGCCTGCTCTAGCCCATCTTATGGCCTAGGGGTCTTTGCCAAGCAACATCCTATTTCTTTAAATGGGATGTGTAAAATTTAAAGCAAATTATGTATATTACTATCTCATATTATGTTAGATGATGTGATGTGAATCAACTCATGAAGGATGTTATAGTTTTAGATGATAGATGTTTTATTGTCTCATATTTTTTTTGTGATAAATTTGATTTACTTTATAAGATATACAATATTATCATATATGAGATGTGTAGTTGACACACCCACAGATATTGCTCTTCATGTTTGTGTTAAATTTGATATTTTTATTAAGTTAAATATTAATTTTTTGTTTGAATAAGAGCTATTTAGTTGACTTGATTATACATAGGAAATTAGAGGTGTCAAACGGGTGCTGGGCTAGTTTTAGGCTGCTTAATCGTGCTTCTGTGCCAGACTAGGTACGTCACGGTTACTGTATAATGCCGTGCTTGGCCCGACATGGTTTCTTTCGGACCGGCACGGCCAGTTGTTATCGTGTCGGGTCAGGGCCGGTTTAAAAAAATAATTTTTTTTGTTTATAATATATATGTAATTATAAAATATAAATTAGATAATGTTTAAAATTATTTAAATTGTAAATTGAAAATTTTTAAAAAGTTATAAAGTTTATTTTTTTTATATTATTTATTTTAATTATGTTTTAATTAGATTAATAGATTTAGATTATAATTTATTAGAATTTAATTTTTGAATTTTTAATGAAATTCTTAAACACAAATAAAATAAACACAAAATTTTTTAACAAAAATTACAAAGTCATAAAATCAAATGCTCAAACCTAGAGGTGTCAAACGGGCCGGGCCGGCCCGGCCCGGCACGAGGCACGACACAGTTCGGCCGTGCCTGGGCCGGCCCGGCACGATAAAAAAACGTGCCCGGGCCCGTGCCGGGCCCTGGCGAACAAACCACGAGCCGTGCCTGGCCCGGCACGAGCCTAGCCGTGCCTTGGCACGGCACGCCGGCCCGCGTGCCTGAGTCGTGACTCGTGAGTCGCGACTCACGAGTCACGACTCACGGTCACGACTCACTGAGTCGTGACTCGTGACCCAACCGGGCCCCGCCCCCGGTAAAAAGACTGCGGGTCGGGTCCAAACAGACCCGACCCGCCCCGCCCCGCCTGCCCTGCCTTGCCGTGCGCCTGTGCCCTCGCGGGCCGTGCCGTGCCCGAATTTAAAAAACCGTGCCGTGCCCGGCACGGCACAGCAGCACGGCTGGGCACGTGAAAAACGGGCCGTGCCGTGCTGGGCCGGCCCGTTTGACACCTCTACTCAAACCAAAGTAAATATGATATAAATAAAAATGAGTACAAAACATCAAATTTAAAAATCAAAATCAAGCATAACTCAAAACTCTTAAGCATAAGCATAACTGTAATATAAGTGTTACTGTCGGCATGTTGCAATTTCGCAATCGTCAATCATCAGACATTAAGTGTCAATCTCATTAATTATTTATTGACATATCATTATTATCCTCAACCATAATATCAAAAATACTATCATATGAATCATTATCAGTAATCAACTTCTCTGTTTTCACTGTAGTTTTTGTCTCAACACGATCTTGGATGATAAATCTTAAATCCTTCCAATTTTTCATGCATGGTAAAGTCTTAATAATATTTTGATATAATCTTGATTTCTTATTTAAAATCATATTCACTGCAACAGAAAAAGTAGACTCCGATGCGATGTTCGACTTTGGAGGAGTCAGTAGATTTCGTGCTATCTTAGAGAACACGGGAAAGGTAGATTCATATAATTTTCATCACTATACAATATCAAGATTCTTAGTATCAAAATATAATGAGATTGAGCAGTAATCGGTATTAAAGTACCGAGAAAGCTCGCTCTTATTTGATGGTTTATCTCATTATTTTTTCCTCGCTAACTGAATAAAAAAATTATCTTCCAATATGGTATTCATGACCGTACTCACAGTCTCACTATTATTATCACTATACTTAGTATCGTAGTATGTAAAAAGGTCTGTCAATTTCTCATAAATAAATTTTTCAGGTGGGTCTTCTAGGTTTATGTATGAGAAAATATAAATCAAAATATTATCTATTCATTCCACATTAATCTTAGAGTCCATGCATGTAACGAGATAATAAAGAGATGAAATGGTGAATTAATATTTTAAGTATTTAATTTTTATCTTTTCAACTATATGGCTAAGTGTTGGGTCAGCTTGATATTTTCTAAATATGCTACTAATATTGCATATGTACCTTAGTGTAATGCAAATCGTGAGAGTATAAATTGATGAACACATGTTAATCGTGTCATAAAAAATTTTCAAGAATTTTATAAAAGAAAATCTTGTAGTCTGATCAGTATTGTCAATAAAAATTAGTCACTCTTATTATTGACGTAGTCGAATATCATGTGTTTGTATCTAACACATGACTCCAACATCAGGTACATGTAATTCTAATCGTGTCTCACATCTAATTAAAATTTTTTTTAAAGATTCGCAGACAAACATAGATTACTGAATTCTTGTTGTCTGTGAGGCGTGCGAATGTATTTTAGTAAGTTATGTATGTTATCCAAAGTGAGAGAATACACATTCATACCCACTTGTACAATCAAGTTAATCACGTGAAACATGTATTTGTCGTGAAAAATCTCTCCTAATGGTGTATCTCTAATATTCCTAACAAATATGTTAATTGTTATTTTATTATTAGATACGTTATCGAATGTGATATTATAAATTTTATATTCTCTAAAGATCTTTATCGTACACTCAAAAATAGCCGTACCAACATGAAGATGGAGAATCTCAGAGAATCTTAAAATTTTTTTATTTATAATCTATTTAGAATTTACATAGTAGGCAGTGAGACATGCATATGATGAATCATCGTGATTAGTCCAGATATCGGACATCACGGACACTACTCTATCATATGCCGTAAATTATTAATTATTATTTATTTTTTTACTTATAATATTTTAGTATGTCATTCTTAGATGTGGTCCTAGGAATCCTACGATAAGCAAGTTGAAAATATGTTTGCATCATGCTTATCATCTTTGGATCTTTCGAAAATTTGATCGGAAGACTCATTAATGTGATAAGTTTGACCATGTATTTCTTATCTAATTTATTGTGGTATATGAATGGGGTAGCCTTTGAGAATGAACTAGATCCAGCTTCAAAAAATACTATTAAGTTGGGTTTGCCTAGAATCTAATAAATCATGTTATTTGGTGTATATTTGGCATATCTCTTAAGGTGTCCACTTCTCAACGTACTCTTACAAATAAAATTTTTTTTATAATATTTGTACAGTGTTATTTTTTCTTTATCACTTTTAATATTTTTTTTATTTTATTGTATTAAAATGAGTTCAAACTATAGAAATTTTTTTAGTTTTTTATTTTTTAGATGTTTGGGTTGAGATGACCGGAGAAACAAAAGTTTCAGCAGCCTCGGACTTTTCTGTATGATTTTTATTTTTTAAATTTAAATTAATTTCATTAGTATTAGTTATTTTTTTTGGTTTTTTTAGACTAGATAGATTAAAGAGTATAGAGAGAGTAAAAAATTAATTATTTTTAAATATTAATTATTATGTTAAGTTAAGAGTTTGTAAAATAATTAAAAAAAATAAAAATACCCGTAAAGCAGTGTAAAGGTAAAGTATTTGTACCAAAATTCTAACTTCCAAAGTCTAGCCCGAGTTGTGAGTCTTGAAAAGTCGAGCTGAAATTCTAAGAGAGAGAATATTAGGAGTGAGATTTGAGAGAGAGTGAGAATTAATGTTTTTGAAAAATATAAAAATTAGAAAGAAGGGGGGTTTTTATAGAATATAATTATGAATTTTTTTTTAAAAAGTTTTTTTATTTTTTTTTAATTTTTTAATGATTTTTTGGGGGTAGAATCATGTGGGTTGTTGGATTTTGTTCCATAGCTATTGGAGGCGAAATTCAACTGCTAAAATTTAAAAATTTTAATTTTTTTATTTTTTTTTTTAAATTTCAAACTGTTGGGGATTGGGGGTGGCAAGTATGGCGGGTGGGGGAGAGGGGTGGAATCGGACTTGGGCCCGAGTGGTTTCCGGAATTGTCGGGCTCAGCTTATGTTGCTGGGGTGATTTCTTGGGTCGTGCCGAGGTACCGTACCAATGGGCCACGGTATTGCCTGCCCATGCACGGCATGAGGCTTGGTTGGCCTCGGCATGGCACGACATGATTCATGTTGTGAACGGGCACGACACGAACACTGGCACGGGAAATTTCCGTGTCATTTCAGGCCAGGCATGGTTGAATTGTGCCGTGTCTCGTGCTGTTCCGAGCCAGCCTGACCCGATTGATACCTCTTTAAGAAATGCATGTTAAAGATTATTTATTTATCATTATATTAGATATAATTTTTATAATCAGTATAATTAGTTAATTCATGAATTTTCCTTAACAAGTTACATGGATGCAACTTTTTGAATATTGAGGTACATAAATAATTATTCAAACCTTGATAAATTTTAAGTGATAATGGATATAAATACAAGTTGATTATTAAAATTTGAGTCAGACAAAGCGGTGTCTAACGGGCTAGGCAGCTTGAGCTTGACCCATGGCATGACCTGACTCAGTCATGCCTAGCCTGACATGACACTGTCCAGAATCATGCCTGGGCCTGTGTTGGGCTGGTTGGAGACACAGCTCATGCCTTGTCGTGCCGAGGTAACTCAGGCCTCGTACCGGGCCAGGCATGGCCCTGTAGGGTTCATCAACATGACCTGAATCATGGCTTGCCCCCTTGCCCAAGATGTCCGGATCCAGTTCTTGGGCTGATGTTCGGGCGAATTCTCCTTTGCCTTCAATGTTCTAACTTTGAAGTCTATCGGACTGAAGCTCGAACTCGATGCCCGACTTTTCGACAACCCAACCTACAAATTCTAGAAGCCGAAGCTTCTGGAACATGTGATTATTGAGTTGGTTCGATGGTTGAACCGACCCAACAAACACAGAAAAAATGTGCATTTTTAATTTTAAGCATTTAGATTTGGTCCCAAGGCTAGGGGCAAAATCTGACAGTTGTCGTGATACCCTTTAAAAAAAATAAATTCAAAAAATTGAAAAATTTTATTTTTTTTCAATTTAAATTTTAAAAATTATATATTATAATCCCTCATTCATAATTTTTATTTTATTTCTCTCTCTCACTCATATTATTTTTCCATTTTTTTCTCGGCTCTCTCTTTCTCTCGGTCTTTCCATTTAGTTTCAACTTTTGGGACTTGGGTATGGAGTCTGAATTGTCGATTGTGGTATGGACATCATAAAATACATATGATTTTATGTTTTATGGGTATTAATTTTTAAATTTTATTTAATTTAGTTATTTTTATTTTAGTTAAAACTTTTAGTTTAATTAATATTAATTAATTTATATTTTAAAAATAAAAATTATGAATTAATTTATAAACTAATTAAAAAAAATAATGAATAGTAATTTTAATAACCTGTGTTGCACGGATACGGCTAGGGAGTGCCGTGTCCACGTGTCGGACACGTGGACACGGCGACACGGGTCGGATACGCGTCGGATACGTGTCCGACCTGCCACGTGGCGTATCGGATACAAATCCGTATGCGATACGCCACGTGGCGTATCAGATACGTGTCGGAGACGTATCCGACGAGTTTTTCGGAAACAATCGTTTCCGAAAAACTCCAGACGCGTCGTTTATTTACCGACGCGTCGTTAGAGGGTTTCGGAAAATCGGGTGGAGGGGAGGGGGTTTCAGGAGGGGGGGGGGAGAGGGTTTCGGGAGTGATTTTCGGGAGGGGGGTGGAGGGGGGTTTCGGGAGGGGGGAGGGGAGATAGGGTGTTAGAGGTTTAAATTTTTTTTAAAAATTAATTTAAAAAACAGAATTTTAAATTATTTTAAAATACTGCATCTTATATTATTTTAAAATACTGTATTTTAAATTATTTTAAAATACTGTATATTAAATTATTTTAAAATACTATATTTAAAATATATGTTAGAGAGAGTTAGAAGCTGTAACGGGAGGGGGCAGGGCCGCAGGGGTTAGAGGGCTTAAATATATATTTTTTATATTTTAATTATTATTGTTTGTTTAATATATATACAAAATATAATAAACAAATAATTTATTTTAATTTTATTTAAGCCCTCTAAATTTCTATTTATCAAAATATCTTAACATTTTTTTTATTTATCTAAATTTATGTTAATGGATAATATTTATATTTAATTTTTTTTTCATGCCGTGTACTAGCCGTATCCGTATCCTAGTTTTTTGAAATTTGTCGTGTCCCCGTATCCTGCCGTGTCGTATCCCCGTGTCCGTATCCGTGTCCATGCAACATAGTTAATAACGATAACAAAATTAATTTAAATGTAATATAAAAAATTTTAATATAGATAATGATAATCCTGTGGAAAGGTTCGAGACTGTCGAAATTTTATTTTTTATGGTCGTCATGACTCAAACCTAAATATTTAAAAAATAAAAAATTAGAAAAAAATCAATAGTTTGGACTCAATATAATATAATACAACATAAAAATATTAGTGATGTCGATAAAAAATTAGTACAATACACATTTTATAAAAAAATACTAACCTGTAAGAGTTCATGTGGGACTAAGCACCTTAAGAGACATGTTAAATAATATATCAAAAAATATTAGTGATGTCGGTGGTGAGTTCATTGAGGTTGGATCCAATTCAGCCTCAATGTTGACTCCTTTATATACTGCACGAGTTTGGGTGTAAAGACATGATTAAATTGATCACTATGATAGATCTTTTGATTAAATTTTTGAAAGATCAAAGGATAATTAGTATCATGCAGATTTATTTTTAGCATGTATATCATAAAATTTTTAGGTTTACATCTAGGAATGATATGTCAAAATATTATAATAATTAATAAATTTATGAAACATAATAGATTATTGTTAATGACATTCGATACCTAGACCAATGTTTTTAAAAACATTATGAGGTGCACCTTTAAGGTGAGATATTCATAAAACACCTCAAGACTAGAGGTGGCAAATGAGCCGACCTGGTTTCAGGTGGTCCAACAAGGCCATTGTGGTGTGCCTTGCATGACACTATACATCAACTATGTCATGTTTGGCCTGGCACGATTTCATCACAGCAGGTCCGACATTGCCCGTTGGCTTGGCTGTGATGAAATTGTGCCAGGTTGGGCTTGGAAATGTCAGATTTGACCTGTCTGTGCTAGGTAGGAGGATAGTTTTTTCATTGGGCCAGGTTTGGGCCAATTTAATTTTTTTTATTATTTTAATTTAGCATATTAAAAATATTATAAAATTTAAAAATTAATTATTTAATTATATACTTACATAATTTTTAGTTAATAGTTAATTGTTAAATTAAAATAAATAATTAATTTTTTAAATTTTATTTTATAAAATTAAATAATACATAAAGTTTATTATAATAAACAATTAAATTTAAAAACAAAATATGTATAAATTTACCAAACTAAAATATTAATACAAACAAATGAAAAATGCAAATCACAAAAAGTAAATAGTATTCGGCTGTGCTTGGCCCGACACATCTTCTGGTTGGCCTAGACATAGCATGGGCACAAGCATGGGCATTTATCGTGCCTCACCGTGTCAGGCACAACCAAGTTGGGCACTGCTTTGGTCGGTCCTAGGATACTCGGCCAGTTTGACACCTCTATTCAATGCGTAAGCAAAACTTGAGTTCAATGGAGCTCTATCAAGCTTTCCATTGTAGCAGGAGAGAGGGCACGAGAGCGAGGGGAGAGGTGCGAGGGTGAGGGGAAAGGAAAAGGTGAGAATTAACTAATTTTAAATATTAAATAGTATTTTAATTTGATAATATGATAAAAGTATCAAATTAATAAATAGTATTAATTATAAAATATTATTGGGTAATTCCGCTTCCAATGTTTATTATTTTACAAAATAGAAGAAGAAAAAGAGAACAATAAATAATATATCTACAATCACAGTATATCAAACTACAATCCAACAAATCATGACAAAAAAATCAAACTACAGCAGAAACACTTCTCACAGAGGCAGTAATCGTTAAGAAAAATCACGTGGAGAGGAGAGACGAAAATGAATAGTTCCATGAAAAATTGACAGACATGAAAAATAGAAATAATAATCAATTTATATTAAAATTCTCGATATCAATAATGGAGTGGGTCGGATCACTTGGATGGACATGATTGTGCTTTAAAATTTTTTTTGGCCCATTGATCGGGCAGTGGACCCCCATTATTGTGTTATTGCTACATTTTCAAATTTTTAATATTTTATTTCCTACACTAATAAAATATTGAAATAGAAAATATTTTAGTTATACAAAATAGTTTATCAAAATAAATTATAAATATTTTATTTTATTTATTAATAAAAAAATAGTATTCCATACTATTTATTAATAAAAAAATAAATTTTAAATTTTAAATTTATAATGATAAAATTATTTTTAATTTATAGTAATTTTATATATTATAAAATATTTATTAAAGTATTTCATTTTATATTATTTTATTTTTAATATATTATAAAATATTTATTAATTATATTTATAGTCAAAAGGCATCTAAAAAACTTTTTTTAAACAATTGATTTTTTATTTTTTTTATTTATGTTATTTTATTTTAAATATTTTAAAATATTAATTAATTATATATTATGATGCTCAAAAAATTTAATGCCTCGAGGCTTATTCATTGTCTTACGAACATAAATATGTCTCGTCTTATATTTTCGTCTTTTAAAACATAGATATGATCTAGTCACGATGATACATCTTATGTATATCTCACCATCCACTATATAGATTTAAAATGAACACTAAATAAAAAAAATATTAGGGTTATCAGAGATTCTCCATTCTTTTGATGGCCCGGTGTTTTATTAGTGCATGCTGATAATTTTTAGAGAATATAATATTTAAAATAAAATAATATAATATTGTATTCGATAATATATTTAATAATGGAGTGATCATTAACATGTTTGCTAGGACTATCAGAGATGAATTATTAGTGAAAATTTTTCATATTAGATACATGTATCATATCATTAGGCTCATAATATAAGCAGAGATCAAGGTTGTTTCCCTTGTTTTAGAAAATACATGTAATTCACTAAAATTTCTTCATTTATCTTTCAGATAATAGAAGCTTGGTAGTCTTTGTTTATCTGTGGGTCTAAAGAAGAAAATTTAATTGAATGCGAGATACTTTTGGAAGTACATATACTTGATGTTGGAGTCATGTGTTGATATGAACACGTAATATCCGACTACGTCTATAGTAAAAGTAATGAATTTATTAACGACGATACTGATTGGGTTATAAAAATTTTATTTATGAAATTCCTAAAAATTTTTTATAATATGACGAATATGTGTTCGTTAGTTTATACTTCTATCACTTGTATTGTACTCAGATACTAATTTAATATTAGTAGTATGTTTAGAAAATTTAGAGATAATCTGACATTTAATAATATGGTTAGTTGAGATAAAAAAAAAGTATTTAAAATAATAGTCTATCATTTTATCTCATTATTGTCTGGCCGCTTATGAACCCTAGGGTTAAGATGGAAGGGATAAAGAATATTTTGACATACATATCATTGTGAATGAACTAGGAAGATCAACTTGAATGGTTCATTCATAAGAAGTTGACTGAGCTATTTACATACTATGATACTAGATATGGTGGTAGTAATTGTGAGATTTTGAGTACAAATATGGATATTATATTCGAAAATGATGACTTCTTCTTTTAATTAGTGAGGGGAAATGATGGGTGAATCGTCTAATAGGTGTAAGTTATCTCGGTACTTAGATATTAATTTCTGCTTAATTCTATCATATACCGATAATAAGAACCTTAATATTTTATAATGGTGGAAATTATACAAGTCCACTTATATTGTGTTGTCTAAGATGACACAACATCTATAGACTTTCTTAATGTTGAGTATAATATTAGATTTTATTTTTTTTTATTGCAGTGAATGTGATTTCAGATAGGAGATTAAGGTTAAGGCCAAATATTATTGAGGTATTATCATGTATGAAGCATTGAAAGAATTCAAGCTTGAGCATCCAAGATTATACTGTAACTGCAACAAAAGTGAAAGTGTTGGTTGTTGATAATGATTTGTGGGACTTTGATAATGATTGATGACTGAGATTGAGCTTATTATACTGCCAACGGCTTACCTCTAGTGATATTATCATATGCTGAGGAGATTGAATATTTTTTAATTATTTTTGTTTATTTATTTTTATTATTTTGTTATTTGTTTATTTAGATATTTGCTTATGGGATTGAAATTTTATATTTATGAGTTTATTTTTGATGTATTGATTTTTATCTTTTAATGATTTAATTTTGCATTGTTATTTTATAATTTATACATATTTTTAATTGTTAGTTGAGACTTATTACTTGTTATAATAATTTTATTTTTTTGTTGTATTAATTTAATTAATTAATTAATTTAGTATTAAAATTTAAAATTTATATTTTTTTTGAAGTTTGGGATGACCCAATTTTGAATAGGTCAAAATGACCCAACTCGGCCGACCTCCCAAGTCTAGGCATGACCCGGCCTGAACCTGGTACAAGGCGGGCTGGTGGGCCTGCCGGGCTAGTACTTCTCAAGTCGTGTCGTGCTTGGCACGACATGATAGCTTGATTGTGCCTTTATAAACCGGGTCAACCTGACCCGTCTCGTTTAACATCTTTAGTTAAACATTAGCTTAATCATGAAGCTTAGAGCAGTAATGATATTTATTTGCGAGATATTTTGATTTTTTTTAAGAGATCAGACATTTATTTGTATCATTATTCTCTTCTGACTATAAAATGTCGAGACATATAATGTATAATTTAGTATTTCACGAACAGTTAAAATATATAAAAAAGAATTACTTATTTATCAAAGAGAAAATTTAGGATGTATTTATTGTTTGAACTCTTGTTCTTAGTTCTTACAATAATCATTTATTTGATGTTTTCATTAAGATCTTAACTTGAAAATTTATTATGTTTAGGATGTTTAGGATCTTAACTTGAAAATTTAGGATGTTTTCATATTTTTTTTCTCTAAATTTAATCTTCTAGATATTTATGTATTAATTTGAGAGAATTTATTATGTTTCACATTTGTTATAATATGTATTAATTTATTTTTTTATTTTATTTTTTTATTTTATTAATTAAAACTCACAACATATGAGTTGTTCTAATCCAAGTTAGATGCTTAAGTACTCACTTCCGCTCCGCGGAAGTGAGTACTTAAGCGGACTTAGCCGCTGATTGAACTTATCTCGAAGCGGACCGGGTTGCATCTACGGCGCCTGCGTTGAGTTTTTTATGTTTCTAATATTGATAATATGTATTGTATTGAGAATCTCATATTTCTTTCTATTATTATTGATGCATTGTCTACTTTTGCCAAATGTTGCATGAGATCTTTTTAGTGAGTCTTTGTTAGTCTCACAAATGTTGCATGAGATATTTTTAGTGAGTCTTTGTTAGTCTCACAAATGTTGCATGAGGCTCAAGTGTTGAACTCTGGTTGTGTTGTGCCAATAGAAGACTATTTTTGATGAGTAAAATTGATTTTAATATACTTTGAATTGTTTGTTAAAATAAAAAAAATATATATTTAATATGAAAAATTTTAGCTAATAGATATTTTATAATTGTTCTTACTGATAAATTTATAATAACATTATTGTTTTTAATATTAGTAAGGTTGATGCTAATTATTTTATTTAAAATTTAATTTTATATAATTATTTAAGTGATAGTCCTTGTATTTTAAGGATTCACATAGTATAAAGATAAAGAATAGAAGAACATAGATATTAAGTAGATAAACAGTCAAGAGAAAAGAAGACATCAATTAATAACAGAGATAAGAAGTAGATTTACAGTCGAGAAAAGAAGACATCAGTTAATAATTAATAAAAATGAAAATATTCAATACAGTAAATCAGAGATATGCAGCTTGTATATTCACTTTATACTGTATAGTAAATTAATAAAAAAAATATAGTGCTAGAATGACTTGACGGTGCATACAATGCTCTTCCCTTAAATGCAAGTCTGAATAAATTAGCTCAGTTGCCAACACATTGACGATTTAGGTCTATTCATTTTTCAAACAGTCCTTTTGATTTATATTCTCTCCCATTTGGTAAAATAAATGTGAGTCTTAGTATCCTTAGAAAATATATGTGATTTTTCTTGAGTAATGACTTTGTTCTTCAGACCTATAAAATTGTAAAATAATTTCATTACTCTTAATAGTATCTTTAACAAAATGATACTCAAGTCATATATATTTAGTTTGACTGTGCAATACAACTTTCTTTGTTATAGTAATGGTGAATTGATTATCACACAAAATTATAGTAGGCTTATTTATTATTTCAACCAAGTCAATTAGTAATTTTCTTAACCATAAAACATGAAGGTAGGTTGCCACAGAAACAAACATATATTCTATTTCAGTATTGGACAGAGCAACAATTAATTATATCTTGAATAATTAAGATGTTACCGCAGTGCCTAAGGAGAATACATATCCAAGAGTTATCTTGTAATCTTTTAAATATTCTCTCCTATCACTATCACAATACCCTACTACTTTAGTATGTATAATTCTAGAATATTTTAGTCTAAAATTCAGAGCACCTTTAAGATATTTTAGTATCATTTTCATAGTACCTAAAATATCTTAGTCCAAATCATCTACACTTTGGTAGATTATATTTGTTGTTAAAGCTGATTATACAACAAGCTCCCTATGAGACTTGTAATTGTTCTCTTAACTAGTCAACTTTGAGTAGATGTCAACTTTTAATTTGTTATAAGGGGAGTGGATACTTGTTTATAGTTTTTGAGTTTATACTTATTTGAAATGGACAATATATTATATACTTGGATTGGTTTACTGACACTCCAGTAGGGTATTGTGATGTTTTCAATCTTAAGAAATGATAGAGAGATGGTATATTTGGTATTTCATGTATTTCCATTATATCTTTCATAAATGAATCTATTAATTCAAATTTATTACTTATAAATATAATGTCATCTACATAAATAGTGATAATAATATTTTAGAGTTATATGTTATCTTAATATATAATATGAGTTCATTTATATTTCTGTTAAATCCTTGATTCAACAGATATGCGTTGATTTATTTATACCAAGCACGAGTTGCTTGTTTCAACTCATAAAAAATCTTATTTAAATTATAAATAGTGTTTAACTCATAGAGGGTTGGTATACATATATATCCTCCTTTGAAGTGTCATTTAGGAAGACTTACTTAATGTTTAGTTGGAATAGATGTCATTCTTTCTGTCCTACTAGGACTATTAAAAATCTTACAGTCTCCTATCTGGATACTATAGTGAATATCTCAAAGCAGTCATATCTAGTTTTTGGAAATAGCCTTTAGCTATAAATCTAGCCTTAAAATAGTGTTTTTTTTTATTTATTATGTTCTTAATTTTAAACAATCATTTAATTCATATTCTTTGTTTATTTTTGGCTATATCTACTAAGATCCAAATGTTATTCATGTATATTATATTTAATTATGTCTTAATGGTTTAAATCCATAATTGATGTTTGTCTCTTTGAAGTTGAGTGACTTAATTAAAAATAAGTTATATCTTTGGTATAAATCATCTAATTTTTTATAATTAACAAGAGTATTTATATCATTCATTTCATCCATATCACTATTTGATTTTATTTTAGATTTAGAAGAGATTGATGTATATCTTTGTTGATTAGTATTATTTGTTTATTTTATTAATGTCTTCTCTTGAGGCTCTTATATGTAAGAGTTTTGTTTACTTGTAATTTATTTGTTCTCTTCATATTTTGCTTCTCAAACAATACATTTCTACTTACTAGAAATGTATTGATTTCTAATGAATTTAGTTTGTATCATTTCGAATTTAGACTGTATTTAATTATAATATACTTTAGATACTTAGAGTTTAACTTAGTTCTTTTTTATTTTGGGATATGAGAGAGTAAAAAAATACTCTCGAATATATTTGATTGTGGTTTTATCTCACTCTAAGCCTATAATGGAGTGATATTATATATTACATAGGTCGCATCTATATAGTAGATAAACTATTGTCTTTATAGTTTCTTCCCAAAATACTTGGATATGATTTTTCTTTTAATAATATTCTGGGCATCTCAACAATTATTTTATTTATTTTTTTCATAATATCATTTTGTTATGGTGAGTAAGATATGATTAAAAATATATTTGAATTCTCTTTATTTTGTAGAAATTATTTATCTTTTGAAAAAGGAACTCAGTTTCAATATCTGAGTTGAGGGTTTTGATAGTTATTCCTGATTGCCTCTTAGCCATTTATAGTAACTTTTAAAATAGATTAAAATATTTAATTTGTACCTTAAGAAATATATTCATATCATTTGAGTATGATTATCAATAAATAATATAAAATAATTATTTTTTGTCTATGATTGGATAGGTATAAGACTATAAATAATTGTATGTATTAACTCAAGAAGTATGATTTTTCTCTAGGCAATTTCATTTGAAAAGTGTTGTTTGGATTGCTTGCTTAATTTACTCCTCACAAACAGGTGTAGGTGTGCTAATGCTAGAAGCTAGTCCACTTACCTCTCTTTTTTGAATAATAAGTTTTAAACTTCAATAGTTCAAGTAACTCATCTTTTTGTATCATAAATTTATTTCTTATCATTATGTATGTTTAATGTATAGGACATTTTTAATAAGGGTCAAAGTGAAATTTTTTCCTTTAGACATTTTTACGGTCTAGAGAGTATTTTCTAACTCTTGATTATATATAGTACATATTTTATTTTAAATACTAGTTTATACCTATTCTTCATTAATTGACATACACTTGAGATTTTGGTCAAATTCTAGAGCTAGTAGTATATCATTAACAAATTTCTCTTGTGTGAGTGAAAACATTCATTTTGTTTTTTTTTTACGTTGATAAGATATTGTAAATCATATCTTTATTTGTGAATGCACTAATAATTATAGATTCATAAATTTCTCATAATTTTTAGACATGATTTGTGTAATCATTGTCTAGAAATCATGTGTTGGAAAATGTGATGCTTTTAGTATTTGATACATAAAATATGTGATCTTCTGTTAATTTCTTCTTAGCACAACTAATATATTGTATATGTTTTAATTTACTATTTTTTTAAAGATTATCATCTTTTATAGTTTAGACACTAGTTCTTGGATCTAAACCATTAATTTTTTTCTGTATGGTTTGTTTTACATACATTCCATGTATAAGAAAAAGTCATCATTCAAAGAGTTGGTTTTCACAGAAAGAAGCAAAGTGTTTATTCTTGTTCATTGTTTTTTTTTGTGAACATTCATGGTTGTCTTTTGGATTTTTTGTTGTATATTCTTGTTATTATTTCTCTTTTCCTTTTTATGTATTATCCGTGTAATTTACATTGGTTGACTCAATAGAGGGCTCATCTTATTTGAATAATTTTTTTTCATAAGATTTCAGTGAACTAAGTACTTGCTAGACAATAATTTCAGATATGTCTTTTGTTTCTTTGATTACAATAATAATAAGGTCAAACTTTTTAGGCATACATATAAGTAATTTCTCAACCATCCTTATTTCTGTGATGCTTTTATCATGTATTTTTAGTTGGTTAACTACATATATAAACAAGGTGGAATAATTATTAAGAGAATCAATGTTATTCATTTTTAGATTCTAAAAATTCTTTCTCAAGGAATGAAGTAGTGCTCTTTGAAAGTTTTCATCCCCTTGAAATTCTTAGCTAAGTACATTCTAATAATTAATGAAAATTAATATTACTAGCACTCTGTCGAATGAATAGTAATACTATAGTATTTGATTTTTTTAGTTTTTTTGAACATCTCTTTTTAATAATGGAAGAGAGATTTTATTGGCTCTGAGTAATTATTATTAATAAATTTTTAAATATCTTGTGATATAAATAATATTTTTATTTTAACGTACCAATAATTATAGTTTTTTTATCAAACAAGGTATATATATATAGACAATGAGCTTGAGGAGATGATATTTGTGTTATCATAATATTTTTGTTAAATAAATGAAAAATTTTAAACAAAAATTTGGGGGTTTTGTTGAATATGTGTTCTTTTGCATAAAGTAATTCTAGATATAAGTATATCTACACTAGACTTAACAGATCTGTGTGTTTTCTTTTAGTTTTGAGTATGAGTATGAAGAATAATCATGATTTGGAAAAGTAATGGATGTGTTTTTTGAAAAAAAAATTTAATCACAAACCAAAACCACTTTGATACCAAATATAGAATTATTTAAGTGATAATTCTTATATTTCAAGGATTCACAAGGCAAAGAGATGAAGAATCAAATGAAAAAGAGAAGAATATGAGTAGATGAGAAAATAGAAGAAGAAAACTACCAATAAGTTTTTTTCTTTTAACATCTTTTTTTCATAATAGAAAAAATATTTTCTGGCTCTGAGTAATTATTATTAACAAGTTTTTAAATATCTTGTGATATAAATAATATTTTCATTTTAACCTACTAATAATTATAGTTTTTTCTATCAAATAAGGGTATATTTATAGACAATGAGCTTGAGAAGATGATATTTTGTGTTATCATAATATTTTTATTAAATAAATAAAAAATTTTAAACAAAAATTTGGGGATCTTGTTGAATATGTGTTATTTTGCATAAAGTAATTCTTGATATAAGCATATCTACACTTGACTTAATAGAACTGTGTATTTTCTTTTAGTTTTGAGTATGAGTGAAGAATAGTCATGATCTGGAAAAGTAATAGAGGCGTTTTAAAAAAAATATTTTAATCACAGGCCAAAACCACTTTGAACCAAATATAGAATTATTTAAGTGATAATTCCTATATTTCAAGGATTCACAAGGCAAAGAGATGAAGAATCGAAGGACAAAGAGAAGAATATGAGTAGTTGAGAGAATATAAGAAGAAAACTACCAATAATTAATACAAATGAAAATATTTGATAACAAAAAGAATAGTCATTTCACACCGTACAATAAATCAATAAAAAAATCAATGTTAGGATGGCTCGATGGTGCATACAATGTCTTTGATTTAAATATGAGTTTAATTAAATTAGCTCGGTTTCCAAGTGTCATGTATATCCATTTAATTAAATGGATATGAGTATCCATTTTTTAAATAGTCTTTTTGGTTCACATATTATTTTTAAAGATATTTATGAGATAATGATATAAGATAATTTTGTGATGATTAAATATTTTAAGAAATCTAATTTTTTTTATTTAGGTGTAAATTTGTATCATAATTGATCATACATAAATGATGTTAGTTTGTGTATTATTATATTTTAAAGGTTATAAGAATAACATTATAATATTTTTAAGTTTTTATTAATTGATTATATTAAAAATATATTATCATATCATTTTGCTATGTCAACTTAGGAATTTTATAATAAGTTTGAATGTTTTTTTGAATAAAATGTATGAACTTGAATGTAGGATATTCTCCAAATATCAATGGCATTCTCATGCAAGTTATTTATATAACTAATTTTTATTTTATAAATTCATGATTGTATATAAATGTGATTATTAAAGATGAGATATTTTTCTAAGATAAAATATATTGAATTTTTGATGAAAATTCAGAATATTTTTTTTTTAAATTATAATGTGAGTATTTCATAATTATTTTTATAGCGATATATTTTTATATCATTCGTATTTTTATATAATTTGTATCATTTGTATTTTTATAAAATATATTGTTATATCATTTGTATTGAATTAGTTTTTTTCATGTCTAACGTAATTTTATTTTATTATTTCGAAGTTAATTTATATAACAAAAGTTATTTATTAACCTTGAAATATTTTTCTTGCATGCGGAGCTTTATTTAGTGTTGGTGTGACATTTAGGAGAGATTAGATGACATAAAATTCTGTAAATCATAATTATAAAAAATATTAAATATTCACCAAGACTAATGACTAAATTTGAAATTTAAAAAAAAAAGACTCATTATTTAATGATAGTAATTTATGTTTTAGATTTATATAAATTTTATTATCATTATAAATTAAACTTTATTATTTTATCTGAGATTAATTTTATTTTTTTTAATAAATTTGTATATCAATAATTGAGGGTTCATATAAAATTTATGAGAAGTTTATTATTTAAGGTTGATTGTCTACTTGATATCATCATCATTTTTTATCTGGGCTCGAGATCGATAATGCAAGCATATTTTATATATGTGAAGGAATAATACACACAAACACACACAAACACAAAGACATAGAGAGACACATCTCCACACTCATACGTGCACATATCCTCATCCTTTATGTAGGCTACGAGCCAGCAATGCAAGCATAGCTGACACATGCAAAGTTAAATATAAATTTTTGCTAATTTAAATTTTATAAAAGAATAAATAGATTATTAGTTGGGTCCAGTGGGCTGAGCGATCCGATCCTTGCCTAGTGATTTGATTGAAAAAGCTATACAAAGCACGACACAATATGGGTAGGAGTTGTGTCTGCCTTGTGTGCAAGTTAGCCCGTGATATGGCCTATGCTGTGTTGGATTGGGAAAAATGGGCCATGTGCCGACACTTGGCATGACATGGTGTGTTTGGCATGACCAACACTGCAAGCACGATGTGTGCATTGCACATGCTTGTTCATGTGAATTAATTAGAATAGGCATGTGAAGTTCACTTTCCTATTTATATTATATATTTTTGAACTTGGATGCATGGAGAACATGCGCCCCATTTTTATAAAAAAGGCAATTTCAAAGATAATGGCTACCTCTTACTACTATGCACGTTGTTAGCTGGTTAGAGCCTAAATAAAATATTAAAAATATATTTTTTCCTAAAAAATTAACATCATAGCAGAAGTTTGATCTTGTTCTAATGGCTATGGAGTGATCCAACATCCTTTGGATTTTTGTCTAAAAAATAAAAAAAAAATTTAAAATAATTTTTTTATTATAAAATTATTAATAAATATGTTCATATTTATAATTTTTATTCTCAAATTATAATTTATTTTATCATAAGATTTTAAGTCATTAAAATTCTCTAAATTGTGGTATGTGAGCAATATTATTAATTATTATTTGTAATTTTTTTATATTTATTATAATATATAGTTGTATAAATTAATATTGGTGGGCAAGTATTTTGATTTCTTACTTTGGATTAGAGGTGTCAAACGTGCCGGGCCGGCACGGTTTGGCCGTTCCTGGGCCGGCCCGGCATGTTTTTAAAGCGTGCCCAGGTTAGAATCAGCTCATGCCGTTGGATTTGCCTCCAACGGCTAGGGGGCAGAATCCAATGGTCCTTGTGATTCTACCCCTAAAAATTATATTAAAAATTCAAAAAATTAATAAAAAAATATCTTTTTTTATAAAAAATTAATTTCTTTATCCTATAAATTCTACCCCCTTCCTATAACATTTATGTTTTTTAAAAATATATCTCCTCTCAAAACTTTCTCTCTCTAACATAAATCGTGCATATCTCTCTCGGGCCTCGGGATTTTGATTTCGGCTTGGATTTTCGCGAAATTCTACTTGAGTTTTGAACATCAGAGCTTCCTGCGGTGCACCTTGCACGTGATTGACCTCATTGCTTTTATCAGGTAATTTATTTTACGTTTTTATTTACTTTCTCTCTCTAAAGCTTCTCTCTCTAGAAAAACATAGGAAAAAAAACATAAAAAATGATAAATACACCAGACACATATTTAAATTTGGAAAATGAAAATGTTAGTGTTACACAGACATCGGCGGCTGCTGAAAATTTGGTTTCTACAGTCGTCTCTACCCAAAATTCTAAAAAACAAAAAACTAGGAGGACTTCTGTAGTTTGGACTCATTTTAAAATCATAACACAAGTAAATGTTAGGGGTGAGGAACAAGAAATGACACAGTGCAAATATTGTATGAGACTTTTAACATGCAAGAGTACATGTGGGATTGGGCACCTTAAGAGGCCTGCCGAATTATGCACCAAAAAACATGGACCCTTAGATCCTAGGCAAACCCAACTTGACACTACATTTTTTGAGACTGGATAGAGTTCAATCTCAAAGTTTACTCCCTTCGTATACTCCAACGAGTTGGGTAGGGACGGCATGGCTATGCTCATCACATTAATGGGTCTTTCGATCAGATTTTCGGAAGATCCGAGGGTAGTGCGCATCATGCAGACTTATTTTCAGCCTTCCTATCGTAGGATTCCTAGGTCCACATCTAGGAGTGACATACTAAAGATATATAAGTTAAAAAAACAAAAAATAATTAAGGAATTTATGGCATATAGTGGAGTGGTGTCTGTGACGTCCGATATATGGACATGTCACGATGATTCTTCTTATGCATGTCTCACGAGTCACTATGTAGATTCTAACTGGACAATCAATAAAAGATATTAGGATTCACTGAGATTCTTCATCCTCATGATGACCCGGCCATTTTTGAGTGTATGATGAAAATATTTAGGGAATATAAAATTCAAAATAAAATTTTTAGTGTCACTTTCGATAATGCTTCTAATAATGGAATAGCGATCAATATGTTTGTTAGGAATATTAGAGACGCACCATTAGGAGAGATCTTTCATGTCAGATGCATGTGTCATGTGATTAACCTGATAATTCAAGCGGGTATGAAGGTGTGTTTCCCCACGTTGGAAAAAATACGCAATGCACTCAAGTATATTCGCACTCCTCACAGACAACAAGAGTTTGATAGTCTCTGTTTGTCTGCGAATCTTAAGAAGAAGAAATTCCAATCGGATGTGAGACATCATTGAAATTACACGTACCTGATGTTGGAAACATGTGTTGGATACGAACACGTGATATCCGACTATGTCAATAGTAAAAGTGACGAACTTATTATTGACGACACTGACTGGGCTTCAGGAATTTCATTTATGAAATTCCTGAAGATATTTTATGACACGACGAACATGTGTTGGTCGGTTTATACGCCCACCACTTGCATTGCACGCCGGTGCATATGCAACATTAGTAACATGTTTAGGAAGTATTGAGCTGACCCGACGCTTAGCCATATGGTTGCAGAGATGCATGCATGCATCTCTTTATTGTCTCTTTATTGCCTCGCTGCATGCATGGACCCTAGGGCTAAGGTGGAAGAGGTAGAAAACACCCTGACTTTCATTTCATCATGCATGAACCTGGAAGAGCCACCTGAAGGGTTCATTTACGAGAAGTTGACAGACCTGTTCACATACTACGATACTAGGTATGGTGGTGGTGGTGGTGAGATTGTGATTACGGACATTGATACCTTGTTCAGAGATGATGATTATTCCATTAACCTAGCTAGGGGGAAACGTAGGGGTGGACCATCACATAGGAGTGAGCTATCTCGGTACTTAGATACCGATTACTGCTCAATCCTATCACATTCTGATAATAAGAATCTTGATTTATTACAGTGGTAAAAATCATATGAGTCCACCTATCCCGTGCTATCTAGGATGACATGGGATCTACTGACTCCTCCGGTGTCGAGTGTAGCATCGGGGTCTGCTTTTTCTGTTGCAGTGAACGTGATTTCGGATAGAAGATCGAGATTACGTCCAGATATGGTTGAGGCCTTAGCATGTTTGAAGGATTGGGAGGAATCGAGGTTTAGCATCCGTGATCGTGCTGAAGCTGAGACTGTGACAGACACTGCAGTCGCATTCACATCCACTACGATGGCGGAGCAGCTGATTGCCGATGATGATGATCCATATGATACTGATCTTGATGTTGTGGCTGATGATTCTCATGATATGCCGCTTGACGATTGATGCTGATCTGTTCTTTTTTTTCGATATTTTTTTATTCATTGTATTTATACGCTTTGTTTGTACCATACGTTGTGTTGAAACTTATACTTGTTTTGTTCGGACCATTGGTTTCAAAAGCATGATTGATAATTTTTCATTTGTGTAGTTTAATTTTTTTTAATTTTAATTTTTACTAACATAATGTATTGATTTATTTTTTTTATGATTTAAATTTTATTTTAAAAATTAATAACTTTAATATATAATTAATAAATTATAAATATAAAAAAAGCTAAACTAATTTGAATTTGATAAAAAAATTATTTTCTAATATTTGTTTGTTTTATTTAATTTTAATTTTTAAAATTTTTTTAAAAAATTATATTTAATAATTAATACTCTATACTTAACCTTAATCAATAAAATTTACAATATAAAAAAAAAATAATCTGCCTGTCCGTCAGTCCGTGCGGCCTCCCGGACCTAGGTGACCCGGTCCCGCGTCCCGGCTTCCGCCTGCTCGGCCCTGCCGCCTGGCCTATATGGCCAAGGCGTGCCTGAGCGGGCCCGACACGGCACGGCCTTGCCGTGCCTACGGGCCGTGCAGTGCCCGCCTATATTCAAACCGTGCCGGGCACGGCACGGTAGCACGATTGTGCTCGTGAAAAATGGGCCTTGCCGGGCCGGGCCGGCCCGTTTGACACATGTACTTTGGATTCAGGTCAGTCAGGTTTGAAATTTTGCATAGTACACATTTTTATTTCATTAATTTTTTCTATATAAATTTATAATTAAAAAAAATAAAATAATTCTTATTCTAAAAAACTTTATAAAATTTTAAAAAATAAAAATATTAGTGAATATTACATTATCTTCTTATCATAGGTAAAAGAATATTTATCTTATAAAAATAAGGTAAATATTTATTTAAATAATGACAACTCGACATAAATATTCGAGATTACATCATCTCCTTATCATATGTTGATCTTGACTTGAATATTTAAAAAATATAAGAGCATATTAATATTTATAATATGAATTCATTTTAAGATTTTCAAAAATGAAAATTATAGGGGTGATAAAGAAAATTTATGAAAGTGTATGTCTTAAAAAACATATTTATAAGAGTACTGATAGTATTGAACATCTTAAAAGTTATGTCCAATAATTTATGAAAAAAATATTCTATATTGGATTTTAAACAAACTCAATTAAGCAGTAAGCCTATTGAATTTGGATTAATTTTAGATTTAATATCCATTTTCATTTATTTTTATGAATTTGTAAGAAAAAGTATTATTATGTTTATTATCTTTTGTTTATATTTTTTGAAGATCTTATGTTAAATATTTAATATAGAAATATTTTTGGCCTACCTATCGTAGGATTCATAGAATGACATGTAAAAATTATTTAATAAAAATTATAAAATAAAAAAATAATCATTAATAAATTTAGAACATAAAGTAGAGTGATCTCGATGATGTCCAACAAATAAACTAGTGAATGGAAATTATTCATATGCATAACTATTCACATTGTTAATTATCATTGAAAACTAAATAAAATAATATTAATATTTTATGAGATTCTTTTATCTAATAGCGATCTTGTCATATATGCAATAAAATATTTAGAATAATATTAATAATGTTTAAAATATTGATATGACTAAATATTTTTATGAGAAGTATGAGACATGATTTTTTGGTAAACATTTTTATCTTAGATGTATATATCACATAATAAATTTAATAGTATAAGTCGACTTAAATTATTTTTTATTCATTAAAATAAATATATAATGTAATTTAAATATATTAGACATTTAGCAGACTATAAAATTTTTATATACTATGCAAGTCATTAGATATAAAAAGAAATCCAACTAAATATAAGGTACCATTTGAATTTTATATGTTAGATGTTGGATTTATTTTTGTCTATTAATATGTAATATTTGATTATATAAATAATAATTTTGATAAAATAATAATTAACAAATCAGATTAGGATATAAAATTTTTATTTTATAAATTGATAAAAATTTTTTATGATATAACAAACTGTTAATTGGTATGCACTCTTATGATCAATATTGTACATACGTTCATATGTAACACGAGTATTGTCTTTATTCAATATAAAGAACACTCATATTCTAATAATATATTTTTTATTTTATTTTTTTATTATTTTGTTGTCTTTATTAATCTTAGGGTTAAGGTTTAATAGATGAAAAATTTATCAAATATATATTTACCTACATGAATTAACCATTAAAATTAGATGATAAGATTTATGAATAATTTAATAATCTATTTAGATATTATAAAAATGAGTTTGAAAGATTTTGCAAGCTTTCGAGTATGGAGATCAATATCATAGTCGGAATTGATGAATTAATTTATAGTTAGCTAGGGGTAGATAACATGAAGGTTCATCAATTAAAGTGAGATATCGAGATACTTAGATAATAATTATTGCTCAATCTTTTCTCATGATAATATAAAAGATATTGATATATTGAATTGATAAAAATTATATAAATTTATTTTTTCTGTATCATTAAAATGATACGTGATTTATTGACATTTCATTGTCTAGTATTGTATCGAAATATTTATTTGTAATTGTGAATGTGATTTTAGATAGGTATATTCAAGATAAAATATTGAATATGTTGTTTTTAAAAGATTGCAATCTACTGATCTCTCTTATAAAAAGATTGCATATTCAAGATAAAATATAAAAGATGTAAGAGAATGATGACATACATAAAAATGATAATACTGAGATTTATAGTTATAATGATATGAACCCGACATAGTAACTCAAATTATGTTTATGTTACTTTATTGATATTGTATTGATGTGTATTATTTTTTTTTTGTATTTTTGTATGCACATATTCTAAAATCTATTATTATAAATTTACTTTTTAAATCCATACTTAGTATATTTTTTTTATTATGTTTGTCTATTATTATTTTCATGCATATTAAGTATTACATGTATAATTTTAGCTTTGAAAATAATTTGATTAAAAAAAATTGTATATACATACATAATTATTGTAATTTTGGAATATATATATAGTTCGGGGCTCTATCACTAATGACCTTTACCCTAGACTAGTCTAGGCCTTAGGGGAGGGGCTCGGCTAACTACTGCTTGATGGTAGCTAATGTATTTTTTTTAATTATTTAAAATAATACGTGATTTACTGACTTCTTAGTATCTAGTATTATATTAGATTTTTTTTAATAATTATTGATTTCAAATAGGTGAAGTATGTTACATTTAAATGTTATTTGGAATTTTGTCATGTTTAAAAGAATGAGTATTTAAGATAAAATCAAAGAGCTATAAGTGAAATATGACACATAAAAATGATAATACTGAGATTTGCAGTTGTTATGAACCCAACATAGTAACTCATTATGTTTATGTTACGTTATTGATGTTGCATTGTTGTGTATTCAACTCACATATTTTTTCTTAAACTTCAAAGAAATATCTTCAATATACGTGTATTTTTTTGTTGGAGCACTTGTATATTTTTATTCAAATCTATCAGAATACTTGATATTTAATAAAGTTTTCAAATACGGTTACAAACACACATGATAAGTCTATGATATTTTTTTCTACCTAATATTTTGTAATTTCACGTGCATCGGACCATTCATTGATCTTTATCTTTGAAGATAATTATTTCACATGAGTTTTAATCCATTAAGGTTCCCGTTGATTTCTTGTGCCAAAGAGGATATTTATCATTAATGATTTGGCTTCCTAGAGCTATGAAATGAGTCCCTAATCACTTTTACCTCGAAAGTAATACATATAACGAAACTTTATCTATTTGTAGGCAAGAGTCTGATATGCACAACTAAATATCAATTGACACCTTTTTTATTATGGAGGAACATGAGTCCTCTTGTTGTAATTTCACACATGGTTTTATTAACTTATGTGTATTTTTAGGAGATATAGATGCTAGGTGGCACTCCTTGTTGACAATCTTTTGTACATGCTTTGGTACTATTTTTCACCAGCATACTCATTCGCGCAGCGGTGCAGCCTATGCAGCGGCATCAATGTCTACACTATCGTGAGATTCAACCTTCTATTTTATACTTTATAATTTTTTGCTGATTAGTTTTGTCTTGTTTCGGGCTCATCACGAGACCCAATCTTCATATTCAAGTCCCATACTAGTAACTCCCTCCAAACTTAACTTGGTTGTCATGCCTGCGCCTTCATTATACTTGTATTTTTTTTTGAAGCACTTTCACATACTTTTTCTCATCAAACGACATGTTTGATATTCAATAAAATCTTTGGCTACGTTCATTGACGCACGTGATAAGTTCATGATACTAGGCCTCAGGGGAGGTGCTTGGCTGGCAACTTTCTCATGAAAGCTAAGAGGTACCAGCCAGTAGCGTGTATACCTGGCTACTTGTTAAGCCTTAGGGTAAGCTTTTGGTGCCAGGCAGGTAATCCAAGCTATCATTGGTTAACTGAAGTAGTAGTCAGAATGTACAAGTAAATGGCATTATGTTTATGTTATTGTTATTGGTGTTGTATTGATGTATATTATTTTTAGTTTTTTTTTTTTTTTTGTGTTTTTGTACACAGTTTATTATCTATTAATATAGATTTGCATTTTAAATCCAGACATGAGTGTATTTTTTATTATATTTATCTATATTGATTTTCATGCATATAAAGTGATATACAATATTAATTTTATAAATAATTTGATTTTTTAATAAATTACACACACACTAACACACACACACACAGAGATTTATAGTAATTTAAAATTTAATATATAGCTTGGGGCCCTACCACTAGCACTTTCTACCCCAGCCTAGCCTAGGCCCAAGGGGAGGGGCTCGACTGGCTTTTGCCTCCTGGTGGCCAATAGGTAGTAGCAGCTAGTAGTTAGTATCTAATAACGAAGATGGGACTTGGCTACTGGCTAGGGCCTAGGACTTGGTGCAAGGAAGCTAACCCAAACTATCTTGAGTTAACCGAGGATTGGTCCAGGCATGAAATTGTTCCTGGCCTGATCACCCTGAGAGTGATCTGCTGCCCTGTTAGATTTCTCTTAAACTATTAATTATAATTAACAAGGTAGAATTATATGAATATAAATTTAATTTTCTTATATTTATAAATAATATGGTTAGATTAATTTAGAGGTGTCAAATGGGTTGGGTAGCTCAGACATGAGCCGCTGCACGACATGGTTCAGCTGTGCATTGCTCGACACAACACGGTCTAGCACCATGCTTGATATCAGTTATTGGTGTTGATTCAAAGTTATTGGTGTTTTTTGGGCCATTTATCTTAATGACGAACTTTTTATGGTACATGTATTATTCTTTGGGCCATTTATCTATATTGATTACTCTAGGTTATTGGTGTTGATTCATGATGAGTTTGTTTTGTGATCTTATGCAATTTGGTTTGTCAATGAGTCCACTCAATTTCTTAATGGTGTATAATATTATTCTTTCAATTAGTCTACTCTTGTGTGACTTTGAGACATGCTTAGAGTGTGTCATCACATAAATATTAATATATTAGTTCTTATAAGAATTTTAAATTAAAATATATTTGAGCGATAATATTTCTGAGTTGATTGATCATCTAAGAAATTCTTATGCTGCATACATATATTAAATGTCATGTCTATATACTCTTGAAAAATATATTTATTTAAGAGCGGTAGGTCTCGCAATCGAGACTTATCAAATATAGTATCTCTGGCTTTTTAGGTTAAAATATAAAAAAAAAATATATATTTTTAGGTCTTGTGTACATTGTAGCCTTGAGTGCTGAGTGTGACATGTTGTATTTAATATTAAAATACTATATTTATCTTTTTTTTTTACATTTTAATGATATTTTATTTAATGTGACGATGTGGTTATTCGTGGTTCATATTGTGCTGTCTGATGCTAGGCGATGTTCTCACCTTCTCATACTGCATTTCGTGAATTGAGATATAGATTTTTCTTTTCAATGTTTTTTGTTTGTATTTCAAATATATTTTCCCCATCACTTTACCTAATCACTTTGATGCAAAAGGAAGAATGCTGGCCTGACCAACTGTGGCATTGTTCCCTAAAATGGAACCCATGCTAGGTTTATTTGGCCAGGGTGGCAAACCTGATCAGATTAACCATGCTTAAGTATTTCTAAGGCATTTGCACTTTCCCAACAACTGCAACACAGTAGCAACCATTGCAGCAGTATGTGCAGTGGTGTGTATGTGTCACAGTCTCACCAGAATGTAACCAGCCTAACCTGATGGCTCAGCCTTGTTGTAGAACCAGGCTAGGTCGGGCGTAAGATGGGTTTCCATTGATAATACTAGTCAGGGTAGTATTAGGCTTGCTTGTGCTCCCCAATGTTCTGAGATGCTAATATTTGTTTTATTTTCAGGTCGAAGATTTTAATTGTAGGACTGATATTGATGATCTGGCCAGCTCCTTTTCTGAGGTTAGTCTGACATCAAACACAAAACAGTATTACAAAATCTCATAATTATGATTGAGAAATGAGAAATCTCATGCCGTATTGCCATTGAGATTATGTGGGTGTACATGTCATCTTGATTTCTAGAATATACTTTAACCTATGGATCTCCATATAAAACTAATCTTGAATGAGCTTTTGTTAGAGGTAGCAAATGGGCCTTGCCAAGCCCGACATGGTTAAAACCCATACTAGCCTGGGTTCTTGTTGGAATAGCTGACTCTGGCTAAAACCTAACCATGACTTGATGAAAAGGCCTTGATTAGGTTAGGTCATAGATGGAGTGCTGACAAACCAATCATGAGCCACTCTGACTCATGATATTTTTTTTAATGGCATGTGAAACTTATGTTTTGTGCATTGTGAACCTAGAGTTCATGCTATCCTAATGCATGACTCAAGCACGACTCATCTGCCCGTGGGATGCAAGCCAACATATTGACCACAAAACATAGGATCATGCCATTCGTCAGCTCCATGCTTAGTTTTGGATGAGTTTGGATATGCTTATAGTTGTGAAAGGCATGCCTTAGGCGCGTTTAGGTTCGGGCGCAGGCGAGGCACAAACATGGCGTCTCGCCTTGGCTGGGGCGAGGCTCGTTCATGCAGGCGCACAAATATCAGAAAAGGTGTGTGCTTTCCCTGAGGTGCGAAGCTTTTCACAGAGGTGCACCTCCATGCATGTTGCCATCCATCAAGCTTCATGGAACTCGACCAGGAGCTTGACGAGGAGCTGCATGGTTGAGCTCCAAGAGCTACATGGAGTTTCTGGTGCTCTTGGTTGAACTCCAAAAAGCACCTCGTCTAGCTCTAGGAGTTTCTCATCGAGCTCCTCGTCGAGCTACAAGGAGAGGGGCTAGGGGCGATGTCCAATAGGTGAGTGGAGAGGTGTAAGAGTATTTTTGAATTAGTCTATTTGATTATATTTTTAAAAATATTAATGTAAGATATGGTGCACTTTACATAAAAAAACCATTGCCTTAAGGGCATCTTGCGCCTTAATGCTTCAGGAGGCTTTTGCACTTTGGTGTACCTTATTCCTTTCATAACTATGATATGCTATGCCTTGTTTTTTCTAGCCTTTGCCATGGGTCAAATTGTTCTTCCCTTGCTTGCTTGTCACCTTAAGCTTGTGAGCATTTGGTATGATTTTTTTTCTTAATAGTATCTTATGTTAACCCGGTGTCTTCTCGAGCCATATTGGTGCCCTCGAACAATCATCAGGGCTCCTGTTGGGAGCATGACTATCCTCATCCTCGCGCTCTAAAGTATAGTCTGTGAGGATCAATATGTTAAATAGCAATTTGTTAGATTTTTTTTTTGTTTAGTTAAAAATACTTGGCCGAGAGTAGTACTTAGATGGTTGATCATCGTAGATGTTGTCTTAATGCGATGACAAGTATATTCATCAAAGATTGATATCTTTGTTTTGAGATTAATCAAATATAATTTCTCTAATTATCGGAATAAGATTGTCGAGATATTAATATTTCTTTGGTCTTACACTAAGTGTATGATACCACTTGTAAGTGAAGTTGATAAATTAATAACCTCGTTATTATTTGTCATATTCTATCATTTTGATACTTATTGCTTATCATAATTTCATCCCATGTATTATATTCTTTTTGCCAACTCCTTATCAAATATTTGTAGGTGAGATTGCTATCTTTCATGATAGGTAAGAATGCAAAGATATTATATCTGTCACCTCAAATGTAGGTTATATATGAAAAACTCTTATGGATACGATAGACTTAATTTGAAACCATCCCTTTATTAAAAACATGTATTAGGTCATTCATAATCTTTTATGTATTTTTTCTTTTATAATCATTATATTTTAACAAAACTATGAAAGAGATTATCCTGTGAAACTTTTGATAAATATATTTTCTATATAGAAATGAACAGTTTTTTTTTTTTTTTTTTGATAATATAGGTTATTTTGTCTATTTTGCATGCATTATGATTGTTCCCGTGAGAAAATAGACCTTTTCCATGACCCTGCCTCCAGGTGAATTCTTGTCATATTTGAGATTATGCCTCGAGGAGAGCATCTTTTCTAATCAAATTAGCTCATGGGACTAGAGAAACAAGTATTGTAGAACTTGCCTAAAGTGATAAACATGACTCTGTCCCAACTTGATACAGGTGTGTTCTGGGATAATAGGTTTTGAAAATGACATTTTTTTAATAATAGGGGTGAATACTTATCTCTCGGAGAGGCTAGCTGAAATGTGTGCAAATTTGGCCCTGGACCATTAAATACTTGGTTAGTCATGTTGTTTTATTTCAACAAAATTTCAAATTATATATTTTTTTTCTTATTTCTAGTATAATTGTTTAAATTTGGTATAATTTTAATGAGAACACACTTGGCCATTTTGTATTCGTTAAAAATGAAGTTATTTTTATTCGTCGTCATAATTATCATCATTATCATCAATCAAGTTTTATCTCAATTATTTGGACTTGGTTATATAAATTTAATTTTTTTAATTAAATTTATATATGTGATCAGAGGTATCATCAATCAAGGTTTTCTCTCTCTCTCTCTCTCTCTCTCTTTCTTTTTCAACATGGTATCAGAGGTAGTAGAAATAGAGGAGAAAAGATCCTTATTACCAGATATGTGATCAGAAGCTCTAGAATCTGGAATCCATAGTCCAAGAGAAGATGTGTGGGTAAGGCAGGCAGAGACATTACCAGGCTGGGCAACAGAGGCAACAGAAGCCTGATATTCCTGAGATGCGGAGGAGCTCGGAGGCTGAGGCAGCTGAGAATCAGAGGACTGGACCATATGGGTAGTGTGAGGAGGCCGTCCATGCAACTGATAGCAATGATCACAAGTGTGGCCAAGTTTATTGCAATAGGTGCAATGAGGACGTTGGCCCATACCTCGGTTATCTCTGCGGCCTCCTTGAGTGGTAGTGTGAGAAACTAACACAAAAGAATCTGAAGTGCTATCAGATGGCAAAGTCTGAGTGGACGAGATGCGAAGGAGATGAGCAAACACATCATTCAAGGACGGAACTGATGAACTGCCAAGAATCTGATCGTGGACAGGCTCAAGATCCGGACGGGGGCCAATAAGAGTAAGGACCATGAAGAACTTATCAAGCTGTGTTTGTTGAGCCCCAACATCAGAAATAAGAGGCATCACAGTCAAGAACTCTTCCTTAATAGAAACAATCTGACCAATATAAGTAGATAAATCCAAGTCCTGTTGGCTGAGATGGACAATAGCAGAAGTCACCTTATAAAGATGTTGGATATCATTCGTGTATAATCCTTTAGCTTGAGTCCAAAATTTAAAACAAGTTTTGTAAGCCCGAAGATGAAGAAGAATCTTAGGATCAACTGATTGCCACAATATACTATATAACTGGACATCTATCTTTCTCCACTATACGCGGTCAACCTCAGGGATGTCTGTCTCTTGTGTAACCAGGTGATCCTCATATCCTTGACCCATAAACCATAGTTCAACAGAAGCTGACCATGAAAGATAATTGTCACTGCCAACCAATTTCTCCGAAGTAATCATAGGAGATCAAGATATAATAGAGGAAAAAATGAAAGTTTTAGTAGTCATATTTACTTCAGATTGAAAAGAGCCCTAGTACAGCTTCAGATTGTTGCGTGATAGCACTCGAAAGGTAGAATTACACTTCTGACGGCACGTGCAGGGATTGGGGTGCCAAAAATTATAAGTTTCTCTAGCAATGCTGAAAAATGAAATTCTTCAAACTGATTGGGCAAGTGTGATTGACAGAGGAGACTGGAAAAAAAAATGCGATGGAGCTGGTCGCAAACGCAAAGCAAGTTATATTTCCACTGATGCTCATCTCCTCATTCACAGTCGTTTGGGCCACCCTAGTCTCTCCAAGTTTCAGAAGATGATCCCTCGTTTTTCCATTTTATCGTCGCTTTCGTGTGAGTCATGTCAGCTTGGGAAACATACTCGTGTCTCGTTCCCAAAGCGTTTGGATAATCGGGCAAAGTCTCCTTTTGAGCTTGTCCACACTGATGTTTGGGGTCCTTGTCAGACTGCGTCTACTTTAGGATTTCAGTATTTTATCATTTTATTGATGACTATTCTCGATGTATTTGGTTATTTTTAATGAAAAATAGAGCTGAGTTATTTTCTATTTTTCAGAAATATTATGTTGAAATCCAGATCAATTCAATATTTCTATTCGTGTATTACACAATGACAATGCCAGCGAATATTTTTCATCCCCATTTACTTCATTTATGTCTTATCATGAGATTCTTCATCAGTCTTCTTGTGCTCATACTCCTCAACAAAATGGGGTAGCTGGACGCAAGAATCAATATCTTATTGAGACAACTCGTACTATCCTCCTCCATAGTAATGTTCCTCTTCGTTTTTGGGGGGATGCTGTTCTTACCGCTTGTTATTTGATTAATCGTATGTCCTCCTCTGTTTTACATGATCAGATTCCTCATTTCCTTCTCTTCCATGACAACCACTTTATTTCCTTCCTCCTCGTGTCTTTGGTTGTAGTTGCTTTGTTCATATTCTCACTCCTGGACAGGATAAGCTTTCAGCCAAAGCCATGAAGTGTCTCTTCTTGGGATATTTCAGACTTCAGAAGGGTTATCGTTGTTATTCTCTTGAGACTCATCGCTACTTTATCTCCGCTGATGTTATTTTCTTTGAGAACTCACCATTCTTTTCTATCACTTCTGAGTTTTTTTCTGTTTCTGTAGTCTTGCCCATTCTTATTGTCTCTTTACCTGATGTTGTGCCTCCTCGACCACTTCAAGTTTATCATCGTCGCCCTCGTATCGATGCTCCTCTGTCGTTTGCTGAGATACCTGTTGACTCACTTCCTATCCCTTCGGCTTCTCCTGTCCCGGCTCTCTCCTGATGACTTACCCATTGCTACTCGGAAAGGTAATCGCTCTATTCGTAATTCTCATCTTATTTACAATTTTTTGAGTTATCATTGATTATCTTCACCTTATTTTGCTTTTGTCTCTGTTATATCATCTGTTTCTCTTCCAAAGAGCACCCATGAAGTTCTTTCCCATCCAGGCTGGCGACAGGCAATGGTGGATGAAATGGCTGCTCTACACTCTAATGGCACTTGGGATCTTGTTGTTTTACCCTCTGGTAAATCTACAGTTGGTTGCCGTTGGGTCTATGCAATTAAGGTTGGTCCTGATGGTCAGGTTGATCGCCTTAAGGCCCGCTTAGTTGCTAAAGGCTATACTCAGATTTATGGTTCTGATTATGCTGACACATTCTCCCCCGTTGCCAAGATTGCTTCTGTTCGTCTGCTTCTCTTCATAGCTGCTATGTTTTCTTGCTCTCTTTATTAGTTGGATATTAAAAATGCATTACTTCATGGTGATCTTGCCGAGGAAATTTATATGGAGCAACCTCCTGGTTTTGTTGCTCAGGGGGAGTCTGGTTTAGTGTGCAAGTTACGCCGTTCTCTATATGGCTTGAAACAATCTTCTCGAGCATGGTTTGGTCGTTTTAGTTCTGTTATTTAAGAGTTTGGCATACTTCGCAGTATAGTAGATCATTCAGTTTTATATCATCATAACTCCTTGGGGCAGTGTATTTATCTGGTTGTTTATGTGGATGACATTGTCATTACAGGCAGTTATCAGGATGGTATTCAGAAACTAAAGCAATATCTTTTTACACACTTTCAGACCAAAGATTTGGGGAAACTCAAATATTTCTTGGGAATTGAGATAGCTTAATCCAGTTCCGGTGTGGTCCTTTCTCAAAAGAAGTATGCTTTAGACATCCTGGAAGATACCGGTATGTTAGATTGTAAACCGGTAGACACACCTATGGATCCAAATGTCAAACTTGTACCAGGACACGGGGAGCCTTTAGGAGATCCTGGGAGATATCGACGACATGTAGGTAAATTGAACTATCTTACCATTACTCGTCCAGACATTTCTTTTCTTGTGAGTGTTGTTAGTCAATTCCTACCGTCATCATGTGATAGCTATTGGGATGCCGTAATCCGCATTCTTCGATATATCAAAAGTACACCAGGCCAAGGTGTGTTGTACGAGAACAGAGGTCATACTCAAATTGTTGGTTACACAGATGCAGATTGGGCTGGCTCACCCACAGATAGACGTTCCACTTCAGGGTACTGTGTTTTTATTGGAGGTAATCTAATATCTTGGAAGAGTAAGAAACAAGATGTAGTGACTAGATCTAGCGCTGAAGCCGAGTATCGAGCCATGACTTTGGCAACATGTGAACTCATATGGTTGAAACATTTTCTTCGAGAGTTGAGATTTGGAAAGGATGAAGAGATGAAACTTATCTGTAATAACCAGACCGCATTACATATTGCATCCAATCCAGTCTTTTATGAAAGGACCAAGCATATTGAAGTTGATTGTCACTTCATTAGAGAGAAGATCGTATTAGGATGTGTTGCTACAAGTTTTGTTAATTCAAATGATCAACTAGCAGATATCTTCACTAATTCTCTCAGTCGTCCTAGGATTAAATATATTTGTAACAAGCTTGATGCATATGACGTATATGCTCCAGTTTGAGGGGAAGTGTTGAATATAATGTGGAACTGCAGGAGTCAAAAAAAAAAAGGTTTTCTCTCTTTCTTTTTCAACATACACTGCTAAAAATTATATTTACTTTTAATTATTTTTTAGTTATTAAATTTTTATTTATCAATTAATTCAATTTCTCTTAGTGCTACTCAACCAGTAGTTTTTATTTTCTCCTTTCTATTTGAACTGTCTCGTGCTTATTAATCAGTGCACTAGGAGTTCTCTGTTGAATATGACCAAGTAATTCTCTCTCATCTTAGGAAATTGCTTTTATTATATAAAAATGTATATTGGTATTTTTTTTTTACTTATTTTGCATTTAATTATTTCTTGCAGCTGAATAATAATGTTGGCTTCGATATACAAAGTGTAGTTGATGATTGCATACCTCAAAAAAGTGAGTTCTTTTCCACCCTCACTTGGTGAATTTCACTTCATTAATTTGACGATCTCTGTGAATTTGGGCTGGGCCAAATAAAGCCCAGCCCAAACCTCGCTCTATTAAAAAAAACTTATGCACATTTTCAGTCTTCATCCAAGTTTTTTTTTTTTTTAATTATCAGGTTCATTTGCTTCTGAGATGGACGGGGAGGATTTTTCTCTCTTGGTAGATTATCATCGACTATATTCTAATAATGGGTTACAAAATGGAAAAGCAAACCTTTCTGAAGCATACTCTTCTACTTGTAGAGCATCAATTCTCCCTGAGCAGCAGCAGCACCACCAGCACTTCTCCAGCAAACCAGTTCCAGTGCCAAATTCTTCTCTCAGTTCATATCTCTACCAAGCAAGGCATCCTCCATTTTCTTCTACCAATCACCATAACCCAAATCTTGCCCAATTGCCATCATCTCTGCCAATTTCTCACCTTCAGCTCGATCAATTGGGCTTGTACTCCAATCATCTTCTCCAAAATGGCATTATTCCTCCAGATTTTGTGCCTGCCCTACAGCAGCAACGGCACCATATTCTTTGTCTACCTCACCAACAACCTCCAATTAGCAGTTTCCCGCCTCGTCATCCTCAGGCTTATGACTTCCTCATTCCTTGTTCTTCTCCATTGATGAGGAACAATGTGGAGCCCGTGCTTGGGTCAGAGAATTGGAGATTTGGGAGGCAGCATACGGTGCAGAGGAGACATAACTGTTATCCAAACATGACTTATGGTGGCTGGCCGCACTTCAGGTCCAAGTGCATGCTCTCAAGTGAGATTGATAACATCATAAGGATTCACCTTGCTGCCACTCACAGTAATGATCCCTACGTGGATGATTATCATCACCAAGCTTGTTTGGCAAAGAAATCAGCTTGCGAGAAGATCAAGCACCATTTCTGCCCTAACTATTTGGGGGATCATCTGCCACGATCGCGAGTGTGTTCGCACCCTTCACAGCAGCATGCTCATGTGCAGGCTGATGCTCTTGGCAGAGCTACATTCTCCTCCATCCATGGCCCCCGGCATCTCATTGAGATTGATCCTGATAAAGGGGGTGCAGTCGGCCTTCAAATGTCCTTGGGTCTTGAATCCATGGCTGGCGCTCGGCTAGTAATTGAAAATGGGTTTTGCTGGCTCAATGATGTGGTCGATATTGACCGGTTTGTGGAGTTTAATCAGTTCAATGACAGTGGGATACAGTTGATATGGAAGAGGGAAGCCTTGCTGGAAGAGCTAGCAATTTCTCTCCGGCTGGTCGACCCAGCTCGATCCGATGAATTGGCTCGTGACGATCAGCAGTTCTTAAGGCTAGCATCTCTTCCTAAGGGCATGAAGCTCCTTGCAAGGTACCTTTATCTGCTTCATCCCGGCACTTCTCTCCTGTGTGTTGTCTGCACGGCTATCTTTCGCCACTCACGGTTTCTGTTTGGATCACAATCGCTCTCCAATTTAAGGGCACCCGAGATGACCAACAATCTGGCAGTTGCAGTATCATCTTGTGTTTCCTGCATGGATCTTGTGTCTCTCGGCCGCTGCATTTCTGTTCTTCTCTCCTCCTCTGATACTTCTCTGCTTTTGAGCTCTGCCATGGCTGGTGATTCCATCAGTCTGCTCTGTGTGTTGCAGAGAGCAACTGAAATATTAGATGATCGCTGCAATCCTGGAAACTATAATTTATCAAACCATGCTGTATGGAAGGCTTCTTTTGATGATTTTTTTAACTTCCTGATCAAGTACTGCATCAATATGTGTGACGCCATCATGCAGTCTTCAATTCCAAAGCCTGCAGAAGCACTCAAGAAAGAATTGCCCTTGGAACTCCTACGAGCAACCATTCCCCTTGCTGATCAACGCCAGAGAAGACTTCTTTATGATCTCTCCCAGCGTTCATTGGTTGCTTCTCATTTCAACGAGTCTGTCCAGAGTTGACATCAGCTGGACCACCAGCTCATTGTTTCTATCCCCCCCATCACCGCCACCACGTAGCAGAAGATTTTGCATCTTCATGCTTGAAGAGGCTTCTGTAGTTGACGTTTATTTTTTGCACTTTAACTTAGGAAAATATGAAAACATATTTGTGGGTCTTTTAAAATTTTTGCTTGTTTTCTTTTCATTTTTGTCGATTTTTTACTTTATATGAGGCAACACACAGAACCCCCCCACCGCTCTCCCCCTCCCTACATTTCTCTCTGGTCTCTCCCCATCACTCACTCCTTCCATCTCTCTCCCCCTCAGTCTCCCCCTCCCTCTCTCTGTCTCCCCCTTCCTCTCCCTCTGTCTCCCCCTCTCTCTCTTACTCTTCCTCTCTCCTTCCCTCACTCTCTCGCTCTTCCTCTCTCCTTCCCTCCTCCTGC